>WCAA01000023.1:0-286122 GCA_010623925.1 Antarctomyces pellizariae | reverse complement strand
ATTGCAGAAATATAGTAGTCGGAGGAGAAGGGTCGGAACATCTGTGCGGCACTGTTAAAACTGCGGTGAGATAAGACACAATTCGCGCACATGTCAGAATGATGTAAAAACGTCTGAAGTAATAAATTCTCAATAGCTTCAATTAATTTTATTTTGTTGTGGTTGCATTATGGCAGTATTTGTTGAGTGGCCGCGGAAAAGTGCGCCGTTCGCTTGACTGTGCCGTTCGCTATCCATGTACGTTAGTCTAACTATTTAATTAGAGTTTTACTTATCAGCATCATACTATTTACAAGGGTCCTGATTTTGCTGTCTAAATAACCTCAATTTGGCAGGCAGTTGCTTACGGTAATACTTCTGAAATCCCGCCAAATCAGGTAATTCAAGCTGAACCACAACTTTTAATCAACAATATCTTCCACCACAACCCATATATAAAAAAATGAAAGTATACAATGTATTACAAAAGGCGTAATCTATACGCTTTGCAAAAAATATTAATATAACTCTATAGCTAATTTATCTATTCAAGTTGCTTTGTTGTGGTAAAGGTCAATAAGTTGGAGTGATCACTATAAACAGTGATGGTGTAGTTGGCTCTTTCAAGGTAACATCTCCAATGTCTCAAAGAACATACCATGGCAAGTAGTTCTTTATCAATGATAGGATAGTTCTGTTCTGCTGGAAAGAACTTTCTAGAAAAGAATGCTACTGGTTGTAGTTCTTTTAGGTCTTTTCCAGGTGCTTGGTAAAGGATTCCAGAGATAGCAAAGTCTGAAGCATCTGTCTTCATAGATACAGTTTTTAGGGGATTAAAGTGTAGTAAGACCTTTTTATCCTTAAATTCCTCTTTTAGATGTTGAAAAGTGTCTTACTGTGCTTTGTTCCATGTAAACAAAGTGTCCTTGTGTAGTAATTGTGTCAAAGGTAAGGCCAAAGAGGTATATTTTGGGATGAACCTCCTATTAAAGTTAACAAACCCAAGGAAAGACTGAACTTCTTTGACACTTGACAAAATTGGCCATGTATGGATTGATTTGGTCTTAAAGATCCATTTTAATGCCGTGTGAAGAGATTTTGTGTCAAAAGAAGTCCACTTGATCAGCATGAAAAATATACTTTTCAGGTTTGCAGTAGAGTTGAGCTTGGGAAAGCTTCTCTAGGACTTATTTGACATGCTGGGCATGTTCTGTAGTATCTTGGGAGTATATAAGAATATTATCCAGATACACTATGACAAAAATGTCTAGGTAGGCCCTTAGAATGTTGTTCATAAGGGCTTAAAAAGATGCTGGTGTGTTGGCAAGCCCAAAAGAAATTACCTGGTATTCAAAATGCTCATATCTTGTTCTAAATGCTGTCTTTCATTCATCACCCTCTTTGATTCTGATGAGGTTATCGGCTCTTCTAAGACCTAGCTTGGTGAAGGTCTTTGCAGATGAAAGCATATCTATAAGCTCAGGGATAAGAGGCAAAGCAT
This sequence comes from Antarctomyces pellizariae, assembly GCA_010623925.1. Classification (NCBI taxonomy): domain Eukaryota; kingdom Fungi; phylum Ascomycota; class Leotiomycetes; order Thelebolales; family Thelebolaceae; genus Antarctomyces; species Antarctomyces pellizariae. The sequence goes on along the minus strand of WCAA01000023.1, from coordinate 284,642 downwards.
ATCTGTTCTTGACAATAACTGCGTTGAGCTTTCTATAGTCTACACAAAGGCGCAATACGCCATTTTTCTTCTTGACAAACAAGATAAGAGGACCAGCTGGTGAAGAAAATGGTTTGATGAAGCTAGTAATGTACATAGATAGCGAGCGGTGCAGTCAAGCGAACGGCACACTTTTCCGCGGCCACTCAACAAATACTGCCATAATGCAACCACAACAAAATAAAATTAATTGAAGCTATTGAGAATTTATCACTCTTTGAAGATATATATAGGGTTGTCCCTTTACTAGGAAAGGACAAGCAAGCAACACTGTTCACACTTACTTAATTCACAATCACATTCACTTTACAATAGTCTTCTACTCTTACTTCTGAGTTTCCAGACTCAACTACTTCTTCTTCTTTGCCAGACTCTTTAGAGTGCTGTGCTGTAGAATAGTCCTAGTCAACCACCCTTTGTCAGCTTCTTAAGACCTTGTGTTTTCCTAGTAAAACTATAGACACTACTCCACCAATAGAAGGTAGTCTGTTGTCTTAGCCTGAACAGCTTTAAAACATACTGTCTTCTACCCTTCCCAGTATTACATGCATGTGCTAGGTTTCCAGTTCATTCTACATTACCAAGCTGCTTTAACTCACAGTGTTGACTATAATGTAATGCTGAGTGGTTAAGAGGTAGAGTGTAGAGCTCTCTAAGGGTAGTTTTACTAGTACAGCACACTGTCCTAAGAAGCAGAGACAAGAGTTGTTGACTTGGATTATTCCACAGCACAGTGCTCAAAGGTAATAGAGCATGGCAGGTCTAAGACAGGTGTTGAGTCTGGAAACTGAGGAGAGACAAATTTATTCTATGAATATTGAAAGGTGTTCAAAGTAAATCTAAATCTAATGTATGTGTGAATGAATAGTGAATAGTGTGTGTGATGCTTGTTTGTCCTTTCTCAATAAAAAAACAGCTCTATATATATTTAAAAAGTGTGGGTTTAGGCCTAGCTATAGATTACAAATACAAGGTTACAAATCAAGAAATGTAGTGGATTAGAAATCTGAAATGATAAATCAACTGGAGATAGGTTTGAGACTTTCTAGTTGATTCCATGTATTACTAATACTGCTTGGCAAGGCAAAAATGCACTAGAGCCTTGTAGAAAGCTGTAGAAGCTTGTAGAAGCTTGTAGAAGCTTGTAAAAGCTTCTAGAACAATTTTTAAAATGTTTAGCTAATGAGAAGTGAAAGGCAGTTGTGCGTCCAAGCCTTGACATGATTGAATACAACTAAATGTAATGAATGCTAATATGACACATGACACATGTAGTTTTGCAGTACCATCCAGCAGCTTCCGTTACCTTCCGCGTGTAGACCACATATGGATCTGAACCATAATACGTGTTAGCAATTATACAAGCCAAGACTCCGCAAGATAGAGCACAGGCTACTGAGTATAGGATATATAAAAACAGCAGGTCCTCATAGACATAAACTTCTTTTGTTCTTTTTTTAGCTTTAAACAGTATGTTGGCCTAGCTAGTTTGACTACAACTTGCCATTAGCCCTTAACATGCATGATCTTTTGTTTACAATTTCTTGATAACTAATAAATAACAGCTAAAATCCTTATAGTTGGCACATCCACTTGAGGAAGTGATGCGGCATATTACCCTAGCTACTCACTACCTTGTGTCACTTATGTCTGCAAAGGAAGGGAAAGTTACTCTGTACTGTGGTTTATATTGAAGCAGGTATTTTTCAATTGCTTATTTCATCTAACTAACTACTGGATGAACTATCTCTTATAAGTATAGGGAATGCATCAGTTTGCCTTCTGTGGCGGCTGCCTGAATGTGAGAACCTTTTTCATTTTTTGTTTGTGCCTGGACCATTGCCTACGATTTCTCTAGAACATTCTGGGTGCGCAACGGAACAAAGAGCGACAGCAATACTCAACAGTTCATTGCATCGATCATTACGACAACCTTGAGAGTGCATCAATTGCAAAACTTCTTCAAAACACATTGTAATCCTGATTAAAACAATTATGGTCTTTGAGCCCTTCTAGATATCTGTTCAGCAGATGACGAGCGACCTTGAGCGAATTCCATACATGTGCTAACATTCTCCACTGCAACCACCTATCATGCCTCCTATGGCTTACCGACAGCGTGTGACCATAGAATTAGAGGCATCTACAAGCCCTAGACAAAGAGGATTTATGTCACCTACGAGGTTTTTATTCTTTCCTACACATATATCATAGAAGTACTGCATGGCCAAAAGGCCCCAACGGCGTAAGAATGTTGTTATTATTATGTCTTCTCTCTGGACTCGGAACCGTCACCATCACAACAATCCGTTATGCCAACTTGTCCAAAGGCCAACCGCATACCATTTGAATAGGGCCAGAACAGTAGGACACGCAATGGGGAAGGGAGTCAGGTGGGAGACTTCACATCACGCCATGGTGGTGACAAAGCTAGCTAAAACGCACATCGTTAGGCATGCCAAGACTGTTGAAAAGAAAAAGCGGGTTCCAACGATCGAAAGCCTTGCCAAAATTGTACACAATTGGGCATAAAGCATAGTTATACTTCTACGCATGAACCGTATGCCAACTCTAACCCTCCTTTCAATGAAGTTCTTGTTGCTAATGTTGAGTGTGCAGTGACAACGATGACTACTTTGCGAGCTAATGCGGCACAATGAATTGATCTTTTAAACAGGAATTCCGAAACCAACGAGCAGAGATTGCTAAATTTCGTGCCTTTATAACAAGGCATGTATCGTCAGTGGGGAATAGAAACGCCTCTGAGGAGTTAGAAGGTCGTGAAGACGAAATCATGGAGGACGTCAATACCGATGGACAAGAAATGTCGCTTAGGAATACAAAAACCATGGATGAGAAAACGGGTTAAAGGCATACCAGCGTGGATATTTTCATACAGCGATCAAGGCTTGGCTGATTGATCTTCTGCAGCATTTTTGATTCGTGGCTTTCAAAAACGTGTCCTAGTTGTCCTATAACAGTCCTGCAAGAAGGCCTGCGTATGAGGAGTAAGATTGCTTATCTGTGTACTTAGTCACTCTTAGGTTTGACTGCCAAATTCGCTACCAAGTATCAAGCGCTCTTAAACCGTAGCCACAGAAGGGCGTATTTACCCATGATGCTGGTAATGTGAGGTTGGAAAAAATGGAGGCTTGGCCTTCAGGAATAGCGCATTAAGTGGAAACAACATTTGCGCAATCATTGAATTAAGATTCAAAACAATGGCAGTCGCCGAAGGATACATATTGAGTAGGTAATTAACATTTGCCATGAAATGCACACTGAGTTCCGCTATCGTGACAGAAGTTGAAGTAGAAGACCAAAACAAACAAACACAGGCCAAAAACAAGCAGCAATGATAGGATACTAACAACTGGTCTAAGCAACGAGAATGATCAATTGATAACGAGCGACAAGAGCCAAAATCCAATCGCACACCACCGCAAACTCTACCTTGTGCGCGAGGCGCTTTGATGCAGTTCCACAACTTCGCAATCACGATGTTTGCTAGGATTGTTCCTACTGCAGTACCCAGTCTTTGGCCGTAATGCCGACAACGTTCTCTCTCTGAACAGAATAGTGGTCTTTAGTACTACCAGGGCTACTTATCTTCAGACATGTTCTTGCTCGTCTTCCTTGAAGAGTTTATTCTCCTAAAAAGCAGTCTTGATCTCGCCCAATGCCAACGCTTTACGTCTTTACCGATCGAGTCTGATAAGCTGAAGACTGTACTGGTTTAAGGCATACAATATGTCCCAGTAGCGGGGTGGAGGGTACAAGTTGAAGCGATGAGTAACTGGTATGTTGGCATCGAAGACAATTCTGAGCAATTATATGCTTAATGATCACGGAATCAATGACAGACTGGACGACACTGCCATACTTCTTTCTCATAAGAGGATGATCACTACTATTAATGATGCCTGAGAGGTGGTTATCTTATGCGTGTGCTTCCTCGTGGATGAGGCGGGTCTGAAGGATTGCTAAATTTCCCACACCCTCTTCCCCTCAGTACCCGTGTTTGCCCGCTCAGGGACCCCTTGACGCTTCTGATCTTGCCATTTTTGCAGTGGGACGTCAACATTTCATATTCCCTGCCGCAGTGCCCAGAGAATCCTGAGATGTGTGGTTTTGGATGAAAAGAGCCTCTCCCATCTGTCTTAGATCAGCCACATCAGATGTCTCGTGCGGAGAGAGACGTGGGTCAGAACTGTTGAATGGAGTAATCAACGAATTGAATTTCGCCATCTAAGATTTTCTGTGAACCAGGAAAGGAACTCTGCTAGTATAGCAGGGTCTTTCAAAGAAACAGAAATGCTGCAGAGTAACAAAGGCTGTGAGCAAACAGGTTCTAGAATAATCACGAACAAACTTCCTACTTCAACAATAACCATTGAGTTTAAGCCCCTTGGAAATCCGTCCGCTTTTGGCAGTGGAGGCACTCGTTCTCCAGTTGTTGGTGCATCACATCGATTACGCAACCTCTTTTAGCTGTTCCTGATGATAAGGTATATACTAACCTCTTGGCTCTACCTTTTTTCTCTGGTCTGTCCTTCATCCTTAGTATCAGTCATGTAATACCGTATATCCAACCGATCTTTCAATTGATTCGCGTTCATCAAAACAAACGACGCGATGCCTATCGATACTGCTACCACGATACCAGAGTGACCCAGACCTCCACGACTACAGACGAAGGGAAATCGAAACCTCATCAGCCATCGTATACTCAGACCATAGATAAGACAAATGATGGGTCATCGCGCGAACAACTTATAATCCACCCGCGGAGGTTCAGAGGAAAGATCTCGAGTTTAAGCTCTCAGGCCTCTTCAAGCTCAAAGAGCCTTACTCGATGGCGTTTTAGATGAAACGGAGCTTGCCGGGTCCGCTGAAATAATGGAAGCTCTTGCCGGAGGATTGTCGATAAAGGAAACAAAGGAAAATATGAATGAATGTTGCTGTGTAAGACACCATTGTTAAACATATTCCGCGCTTGACGTGCCAAACTTTTTGACACACGCAACATGTCTGGCGCCGCATCGTTCTACACTCAGTACGAGGTGACACTGAAGCATTGTATGGAACAGAAGAAACAGTGTGATCACAAGTTGAGTGCGTGGTATAAGCAGACCAAAATCGAGAACAAAGCTGGGAGGACGAAATGGGAGGACGAGCAAATATTTACAGACGAGAAGGCTCAATTGGATGAGTACAGAGAGAAGCTTCGAAGGGAAAAAGTGTTACAAGAAGAAAGAGACAGGATGAGGACCATGAATAAGAAGACTATTAGAAATCGTTTCATATCCATGCTGGAGAAAGACGAGCCGAAGTCGACCAAGTGATTGTTCCTACTGCCAGGTACGATGAAACGCTTTCGCTTGGAGAGCTATCAATGGGTGAAAAGTGAGGAGGTATCGGGTGGAAACAGAGAACTGGCTCTGAATACAGCGAGTAAAATGATAACAAGAACAAAGACAAATTTTGGACATATCAAAGTTTCCACTGTTAGTTACATACTCGTGATTTGTTTCGACCCTTGGGAGGAGGTTTTCCAGGGTCAGTTTTGTTGTTTATAAAATTGTCTCTCTCATTTAACTCTTCTACGTACTGCGTGATATATATTCGTCGACTGCCAAGGGCAAGCGGAAAGATTCCAGTGATGTTTGCTTAAAGCAAACTCATCCCCCTTCGTCAGGAATCAGTGTCGAGAGATGTCACTCGTGATGTATTGGAGAAATCCGAAGCCATTTACGCCACTTACCTCACCAGTATTGGGCTACTTCTCTATCTGCTCTGCGCTCTTAATAAGTTAGATATAACAACATAGAAAACATTACAAAGTAATACAATATATACTGTTTTGTTGCTTTAATCTTAACACTCTTGGCATCGTTTGACCAAGCTTTCTACCCATTGAGCTTCGACAGGGCCTAAGCAAACAACTGAGCTTTTGACAAGGAACACGCAAATATCCTCAGCGACCTTTCCTTTTACACTTCCACCTCCACCATATGCTTGCGTGTGACTGAGATCGGTCTATGGAAATGCCTCCTGCCTTTTCCTCTGTCTCTGTTAAGATATTCCAATTTGGGAAAACTATCCGTATTTTTTGTTTACGTATCAAAGCCAAGGAAGTTTACTCGGGAACAGTCGGTATTGACAAGTTCGCTCGTACGATTTCGAGGTCAGAATGTTTGCTTCCATTACCCTTCTCTCAGGCTGAGATGGCCTTCAACTTGCTTGGTCTATTTGCTCCGTCCGTCGTCGACCTGTGCCAGACCGAGCCCGTATTCGCCGATCTTAACGGTGGCCTTCAGTTCATTCCAAATGTGAAGGACGTCATGACCAACCTCCGCATGGACATCATGAACACTAGCGATGTTCGCCGTGCGGTCGCCAAGGAGACCGCTATCGAAAGCAAGATTATCAACGGCGAGCAGAGCGAGGCTCTCTACAAGAACGTCACCATTGAGCCACGTGCCAACATTAAGTTCGACTTCTCAAACCTGCCAGACTGGACAAGGATATCGAACTCCTTAACGAAAACCTCAAGGACATGGTTGATCTCGGGAAGGTTGTCGTTGTCACTGGCTAGAATGGTTAGACTTCCCAAACCACCTAGCTGGCCTTAGGGATAGCGAAATCAAGAGCTCACACAACCTATCACCAAAGAAGTCGCTTCGCACAGCTATTTATTCCGCAGCAGGAATAATCAAGGAGACCACAGACGACGGCGACCTGGTTCAAGTGTTGGTTGCCGCCGAGTCTGTCTTGAGAGATACTTATGCGTTGCGCAGCAACCCCTCATCTAGCAGAAAGATGACGCAGCGGGCAAACATCTTCAGCCAGTTTTTTGCTAGTGCTTCCGACATGGGAAGTGGATTCCAATACTTTAAGAACCCAGGAACAAAGTCATTGGCATTGTCATTGCCACCTCTAACATAGTGAAGTCAGAGCTCTACTTAGACGCGTTCTCAGAGCGGAGAAGAGACCCCTGACTTGCTTAAACTACAGAGTTAAATGGCAAAGTCGTTGATGTTGTCAATGCCATTGTGAAAGTGGAGGACGCGACCAATGCTTGCTTGCACCCTGTCAAAAAGTCAGAAGGTAAATATCTGGTCGTACGATGCCAAGGGCGATTAGTTTGCTTCCCCGACTATAAGCAAACATTATGGCAATCTTTCCGCTCGCCCGACAAATTCAAGAGGAACATATATAAATACCATCAACTACGTAGTAAAAGAGACAATAGGAAAGAAATAATCAAAAAGCACCAAACCTGACCCTGGGAAATCTCTTTCCAAGGGTCGTCACAGCCATACCTCTTCTGGTACGGCCCAGTCCAAATTTGTTTAACTTGGCGCAGGCAAATTGCACAATCAAAACCTAAGCGAGAAGGGGGGCGAATACATCGCAAGCGGCCGGCTGGCGGACAGGCCAAACTCCGGTCTGGCATTGATATATGTTGAAACTCCGAATAACAGTCGTCGGGATAACCTTGAAGTGGATAACGTTTTTCGAGTTTTATTGTAATTCTCTATTCATCTCTACAACCTTCGCCACTCACTCTCTATATAAATACGTGATATTTAGGTATGTCGTAATATTTTGCTTTCCCTGCCATGGGAAGTATTTATGACTTGTCTTTATGCATTGTCGCCATAAATGGACGACACAGTCTTCAACGTTTCATTACGTGCATCTCAACAGCTACCATCCGCTATTGGCTCGGCCATTCCTTCTCGGAAACGACCGTTACTACTCGCCCTACCACTCTTTTCCCATCGCCCTCTCCCCACTCTGTCCATCATCTCGCCATACTTCTCCTCCAAATACCCCGTGATCCGCACATCTCCGCCCACGTATCGACCCACGGGCGCGGTCGCGCCAGTTCATAATCAAAATTTGACGCAGAGACCGCGAGATCATTCCAAGCCCTTTGGGGATTTGCATGGTTTGGGCAGTGAAAGCCGCGGCAGGCCTATTAATGCGGCTTCAGAGTCGGTTGGGAAGGGTGCCATTAATGATGGGGATGCTGGGCGTCATTCGAGGGCCGGACTGTGGGAACTGAGACGAGAGGGATGTGTCGGTTGATGGGAATGTAATAGTATTGGAGTCTTTGGTCGATTCCTTGGTAATCGCTTTCTGCTCGCCAGTTACACGCCATCTGGCAAAAGCATATAACTACCACGTGCGCCATCCTTCTTTTATCCCCCTCGCAGCGTTTTAAAGGTGCGTAGGTTTAGTAGGGTTAACCCAAAGATACTAATACATCACACAAGACATAACTTAGAGATGCGACGGCGTATCCACGATTTAAGAATCAGGCCATCGCAAGCTCCACTCACTTTGTAACTGTTGACCTCTCAAAGACTGAATTCACTCGAATACCACTCAACGGAATATCATTATCGGTACCCTCACTCCTTTCTTCCTGTGACAAGCTCTTGATTGAGTATTTGTATCCCTTTACGTCAGGTCGCAGCCTCGCCTCACTCGGCGTGGCCAATGTCTCTGTCTCTCGGGTAATGCTGGAGCTGTTCTCATCAGAAAGCTTATAGAATAAGTTGTTGTTGGCCAATGGGTTATTTGAATTAGGCGCTATGCGGCTGGTAATATTCTGTTCAGAAGTTCTTGATTTGCTCCACTGAGACCAGAGGTTATTAGAAGAGCCATTGCGTGTTGTCTTCGACTTATTTTTAAGACCGAGGATTCGTAACACAAGATTGGCCACCGGTAGCATTGTCGGAAGGCAGGCGGAAACAATGCCGGCTGACATTTCAATGGCGGTCCAGCCTACCGTCGGGGCAAGAGTGTAGCTCGGGTCGGATGCGTCGTACGTGAATAGAACGCTAGTTCGGTATGCGGACGCAAAAACGACACTGGAATAAAAGGTCAGCTGATGAACCATAGTAAACGGGTTTATGTCAACATACAAGAAGCCAAGGCTGAAGGCCAACGTGAGGCCAATCTTCTCTCGTTCCTGCAGCTGAAGTTTCCATAGCTGCGGCATTGGCATCAATATGATGACGAGATCAGTGAGGATTGTGGATGCCGCATTCGCTATCCATGTAGCGACTTGGTTGATGCAATGTCCGGGAAGATCTGGATACCACAGCTTTTGAACAGGGACACAGATGAATATGAAGAGGAAGGTAACACAGACGACCCAAGCCATAACGAAGGCTCCCACCGTGAATGCCATGTTCTTGAAGTAGGGAACGTGGAAGATGCGGTAGTACATCATGAGGAGACTAAGCTTGGTCCAGCCGAGGTTGAAGGCATACAAAATCTCAGCCACAACCAACCACTTAGCCATCATGACAATATCTCTTGGGTCGAGCAAGTCGGCGTGAATACCCATGCCATACGAGTACATGACGAAGATGAAACCAACGACAACTAAGTTCCAGCCCTAATTGTTGAGTCAATTCAGACCAGAAGCACGATTGGTCTCTTTCGCCCAAAAACATACCATTGAGAACAGAATCATCCAATCATCCCACCACAGGCTCTGCCCTTTGAGACGACGACTCACCAGCCGCAAGCCTACAGATACCAAGGCCATCACTGTCATGGCGACGACGACCTGCACAGTCCATGGCTGTAGGCTGTTTGGGTCATAACCCGGCAAGCCCGGAAGCTGAGACTCTGTAGACGAAGGCATCACATCCGATCCGTAACTATCGAGCGCTGGAGGTTGAGGAGTCAAAATTGATGAATCGTATTCTTCATTTAAGACTTCTTCTCACTCATAAGCCGAAGAGTCGCCTTGTAGAGGGTGCTAGCAACGGCCAAGCTAGCGTCCTAACATAGCTCATTTGTAAAAGATCGACCATCCTCCGCGCGAACCACACACATCCCGTCGACCGTTGAGGCGGTACGGTGCCGTTTTACATTTAGGGCCCGTAATATTTTAAGAAGGAAGCCTGGTCTAAGGCGGTCCCCCTAACCTGGTTGTGATCAGGCACGCCAAGGGCAAGGAACAACCTTGGCTCCGGCAATGGTGTTGATCATAGATTAAACTCAACTTGTAAACCCAATTAAGCACGCTGATCGGACCGAGGCAGGATTGCAAGACTACAAGACTACTTTCAACCCTTTTCGAGTCTTCCAGTAGACTCGTGCCCGTTCGCTGCACGCTATCGCCCTCAACCAGCACCCTTGATAATGTGCGCTAGACAAAAGTAGAGGAAGATCACACAACCAGATAGAATAAGCAAAAAATGCTCTGAAATCAAGTTTACTTACTCCTTTTACCTGTCGAACATCCAGTTATTCGTGTAGATGACATAAATGCAAGAGTTCCGAGATCGGACGCCTAGTGCGGAAGTCCAGACGGCCAAGTCTCAAATCTCAACAGATCAATCGGTGAAGCCCCTGATTGTCTCGAATGTCATAAGATCTACGCTAGTCCTATACTGTGGAAAAGAATGGCCAGGCAGAGATTATCATGCTCGCACTTGCAACTATTTTCCTCTGGCCCAGTGACTGTCCCTAGACAGGCGAGGCAAGGCGGGGTTAGCAGAAAGCTCCCCTGCAGATCTGCATATTAGCTGCTTCAATGGGCCACTTTTGATGGACCCAGGCAGGCGGGCCGTTGGTTCACAATTTTTCCCCGAAAAGGCAACAGAAAAGCCATTTCGAGTCGGCGGCAAAGACGGCCCCAAAATATTCAACGTGGTGGGTACACGAGTCCATGGCCTCGTGCAAATAGGTATTTCAAAACCTCAATGCTTCATTACGCGGGACGATCACCTACTTTGCGGTATATTACCGCGCGATCTACTCGTATGGACGGTTGAGAATATAGTTTCTTTTCGTCATTTGTTTACCCTGTCTGCACTATAGGAACATTGCATTCCGTTCCGAGAGTCCCGTTCCTGGAGCAATAGTGTCCGCGCGGCCTCGGGAGAAAGTTTGACATAAACCGCTCTGGCATCTACGGTCCGCTTCCGGGAAGCCTAAGGGCCGAAACAAGGCAATGTGAGGATATACAAAATCAAAGTAGAGGACGGCAGGTCCGATGTGGGAGGAGAGGGGAAGGTGACGACGAGGCGCGCTTTTAGGTACGCGTGTGCTCGAGGTTTCAGCATGGCCATGTACGGGCTAAGCTCACTACTGCAGACTAGCATGACGCTACCAAGTTCAAGTGACTAAAGACAGCCCTTACTGCTTATATCACATGACCGCTCACAAAGTAGCTCTACTCTGTACTTCACTCTGTACTGTAATTTGTACACAGGTACGGTAGCATGTTTCGACATGACTAATGCCAACAAGCACGTATAAAACATCCCATACCTATTGTATTGTACAGTACCAGTATTATCAGCGTGCGCTGTAATCATGTGTGTCGCATGGGGCGGCATGGTCGCGCGTGGACAGGTGGCTTTTGTGCACGGACCACACGGTACCCCGTCTAACCCTTTTTATCCCCATGCCTCGTGTACTACCTATTTAGCAAGGAAAGGGGGTCCGCAATCCCTCGGTACATTTTGCTCTGTAGGGGGTTTCCTCGGGGTTGTAGTATCTCATCATGTATGTACGTATCGGGGGCAGAATCAAAGACCCCGCTACACTTCTGCTGTAGCGTACTGTATATTCTCTCGGCAGTTAGCATCATCGTCGGATCTAGAGAGAATAAATTATAACCAAAGACTCACTTCATTGTCCCACCTCCGAAATATTCTACGGATACACTACTCGTTATTCCCCAGACAACATGGCTGCAAAAACGATCATCCAAGTACCCCATCTGGGTGGTATCAGCGCCGGATACCGCTTGTCCGGTGACCGCATCGACGCAGCAAAGCCCACCGTCGTCCTCATTAACTCTATGTGCACAACCTCGTCCCTGTTTAACGAGCAGTTCAACAGCAAGTCCCTCACAGATGCCGTCAACCTTCTCGCAATCGAGCCGCTCGGCCACGGCGCCACCAGCTCCGTCACCGAACAGTTCACGTACTGGGACTCGGCGAGCATGGCTTTGCAGGTGATGGAGGCCCTCGGAGTCGAAAAGGCTTTTGCGCTGGGTACCAGCCAGGGAGGTTGGGTGGTCACCCGCATGGCTTTGCTTGCGCCTGAGAAGGTATGTCGCAGCCCATCATCTTGTACCGTGCCCTATAGTACCGTACAGTACGAACAAGCCTAGTCAACTAATTGCCCAATCTAGATCCTCGGTCTGCTGCCTCTCGGGACGTCAATGGACTACGAGTCTGCCGCTTCCCGCGAGAAGGGCTGCTGGGACCCTAAGACAAATCTCCTCCCCTTCTATGAGAAGTGGTCTATCCCTACAGCCGACTTCGTCGTGGATGAGGTCTGGCGCGGCATGGTCGCGAATTTAGGCTTCTCCGGGACTGTCGATCAGGAGACGCTGTCGTTCTGGGACGCGACGCTCAAGGAGGTGTACTGCGGTGAGGAGGGCAGGAAGAAGTTGCGCATGGCGCTGGCCTGCCTCATGGATAGGGACGGCCTTCTGTCGAGGCTACGGGATGTTAAGTGCCCGGTATACTGGCTGCAGGTAAGCACAGATCAAAAAAACGTTACTGAAATTTCATGCTAAAACATAACAACAGGGCCCTGAGGACCCCGTATTTGGCAAGGTCGTGGCAGCTGAGCATATTAAGCTGTTTACATCTTCGCCAGAGGCAACCCTGTCGTATGTCGACGGAGCTGGTCATTATCTCAACGCCACGAGCCCCAAGGAGACCGAGGAGGCCCTTTTGAAAATGGTCAATAAGTACGCCTAAATGCCATAAAGACCAATTTCATGGCCCCTGTTGCCTGCCCGCATGTCATCCGCATAATCAACAAAAATTTATCTTCAAGCATGACAACTTGACGTTGATATTATATGGCTGCCTCAGCATCAGTCCCAATTGGATTGGAGTGGAATGTCGCTCTATTCAGCTGTGGTGGGTGCCAATTTCCGTCCAATACCATGTTCCTAGACTATCATGCACTTTCGTGACTCGTACACTGCCAGTGTATTAGAAAATACCAATTAAAAAGTCACTGACAATGTTTATTAGCATGAAAGAAAGCCGAGGGCATTGGAGATTTCTTCGGGCCAATCGGTTCCGAGTAATTTGCTTATACGATATCGAGGTGGGAATGTTTGCTTCCATATATGACAGCAAATATCGCGACAAGCTCTTCCGGTCTCCGAACACCAAGCACTGGTAGATATGTATCACCCTGAATGTAGCGAATGCAGTAGCAAGAGCAGAAAGAGGAAGGCGAATGAACACGACTTTACAAGTGGCTTTATTGATCTACATATACATGATTGCCGACAGACGAATTCTCAATAGGTTATGAGCCAGGAGCCACATCTCTGACATACATCGGACGACACTTTCGAGTCAAAATTATTGGAATCATAAATCTCTTGAGCAGACTGAGTCCTGTTGGTTCGCAGGAAGAGCTTGGACGTGTTAATGTGAATAGGGGAAGAGGAACCCTAGCTCAGCTGAACGCACAAGGTCGTGTGTAGTCGTTTGGCGAAGTTGGCCCGTGACTCTATAAATAAAGTAAGGAGTGCCTAGGCAAGGGGTGGAATGATCATCGCCAGGGACCCGGGGACGTTTCTCGCAGTCTGCCCGCTTTCCTGAAGGGAACTGCGACAACTCGTAACCCAAATTACAAGTTATAACCTAAAAGGGCAAGTTGCGACTGCGGGCAAGCCACTCTGTGGCCTCTGACGACAACGAGACGCGAGTTGGCGCAGAGGGGACAGCTCGAGTTGACGAGTTGCCCTTCAGAACAGTACAACAGTTGTCGAGCTGGGCAGTCTTACATTTTAAACTGGTCAACGTGCCTCCGTCGTGGACGCGAGGCGTTCCCCGGCATCCCCGGAACTGAGCGAGGAGCACCCTGACACGCTCCTCTCGATGAGCAATCTGTCCGTCGATTACAGTGAGGCGGGTCGACTACCAGAGGCGCTTCGTGTGATTGAAATGGTTGTGGCGACGCGGAAGAAGACGCTGGGCGACGAGCACCCGGACACGCTCGATTGTCGACTACCGCGAGGCGGGCCGACTACCTGAGGCGCTTCAGCTCATGGAAACAGCTGTGGCAGCGTACAGGAAGACGCTGGGCGACAAGTACCCGGACATGCTACTCTCGGTACACAGCCTGTAATTGGTTCTCTCCCAATTGTAGAAGGAGAAATTGAAGCACCCACAATACCACTACACCCTCGGTGGATCCACGTGATGCCACTACCACAGCTATAACTATAACGATAAATATTCTCATGAACGCCTTCATACGTCTCTACAATTAACCAAGTCCCAGACGGTGTGCTCATCATCCAAAACCTAAAGAATCATCACCTTATCTCGGAAGGCTACACCAACCTCCGCTGCATATGGACACTCGGCTGCTCCTCCGAGCTGCAATTCTCATCGAAGTACGCCGACGGCGCCTCCAAAACCACGCAAATCGCGCACCCGCGCGCCTTTAGCGAGCTCGTTCCTAACGCGACGCTGGCCCCAATCACTGGTGTGCCCTGCTGCGCGCAATTCGCGCTGACGCGGGACACGATCCGCGCACGCCCGCGGCATGACTACCAGCGTGTCCGGCAATGGCTGCTGGACACGGAGCTTGAGGACTATATCAGCGGCCGCGTCTTCGAGTACTCGTGGCACGTCATCTTTGGGAAGCCGGCTGTGCACTGCCCTAATGCGCAGGAGTGTTATTGTAAGACCTTAGATCTGTGTGGACTGAAGTGCATGGACGCTGGGAAATGTGAGGACCGATGGCCGTTTCCGCCGTCCTCGACGCTGCGGAAGAGGTAGCCGGCGGCTGAGTGTGGGGAGAGAAGGGATGAGGGCGATTTGGCGATGAGAGCAGTGCCCATGCCAAGGGGAAAGCGGACGGCTTGAAGGATTCGCGGCCGGCTCAGATAAAGGGGGATGGATATAAGAGTGTGGTCGCGTCAAGTTATTGAACTGGTTGATACGCACCCATCATTCACACAGCCGTTGCTCTCACCTGGCCTCTTTCATTCCTTTCCAAAAGGTACCTCGTGATTGAACTCTTGGCAATGCTTGGCCTCCCCTTGTCGCCAGCAATGGGGCTTCTTTCTTTATAGTAAAAGGTGAAAAGAGACAAATTCACTCAGTTTCCCCCAGTTTCCCTCAGTGTTCAGTCAGGCAACTAAGCGCCCTGAAATGCTTCGGATTTGAGTGAAGACGCCACTGACGCGCCACTGAGTATTGCCTGAGTGACGAGTGAGGCTGTCGGCATTGCCCAATTAGACGAGGAGTAAGGGTGGTGAGGCCTACAGACGAAGTTAGAATATTTGTCCAGTAACTCGGGCGCCTCAGTAATGTGCTCATATCTACTCAAGGCGCCTGGGGGACGACTGAGTGGGCTAGGGGAAAACTTTGACAAATCAGATGGCAAGTTTTGTTGTTGAATGCCTCCTCAGTATTTGCTGACGGACACTGAGTGAGGCGAGAAAAGACTAAGGAGGCCTTGAGGCATGATTGAGGCTGTACTTGATTGCATCTAGGATTATCCGGCGTCCTCAGTTCACTGATTGAGGACTGAGGGAGAATGTGGGAGCGAGAACCGCCTCAGAAACGAGGTTTGTTGTAAGCATCGAAACTCTTCGAGGCTCATGATTGGCTAGTAGACTTTCATGGCCCTCTTCGGCGAGCGAGGCGGGCATATGACGGCTACAATTTTGGAATTGGTAGAGTAGTTATTGAAAGGTGGATGTGTTGGCTCGATGACTGCATGGGTGTTTAAAGAACTATCTGGCAACGCGGTCAAGTTTAAAACTAATTCCGCTATTGAATTTTTTAAAAAATACACAAAAATGTGCTATGTATACAGTACTCTCGAACACCCGCGGTTGGTTGACTTGCTAATCCATCGGCTACAGGAACATAAAAAAACCAAACGCTCTCGTTGGATTAGGCGTGAGGTTGTGTCTGCAACGTTGCAGCCTGTCAATCTCGTTACTGACGAGGCATCCTGAGGCCCTGCTAATAGGTTTCAAAAGTCTAGTCTTCGTGTGTTATGTGGCTGTGAAAGTGTTGATAATCTTGTTTCTTGATTTCTCCGGAGCGTACTTCAATCTCGCCGCTGTTGCTGGAGCCTTCTTCTTTGGCGCTACAGTCTTCTTTGTTGGAGGCAAAATCGGCACAGGCGTCACGGAGGCCTTCCATTTTGCCGGCATCACCACCTTCGTCTCAGGTGCCTTCGCAGGTAATGGAACACGCCTAGTAGTACCAATGCTGAGCTTACTCTGCACCTTCTTCTTTTCGGCTGCCCCATAACGCATCGGAATCGGCGTTCCCTTCCTTGAACTAGCACTGGGCGTAACCAATCGCGTCTTCACATTGCTCTCGAAGTCAACCTTAATCGGCCTCTTCTCCAGCTTCAACCCCGTCGCATCCTTAAACTGCCCAATGTCCTTGTCATCCCATCTCGGCAAATTCAGCAATCTCCCAACCTCATCCGAATCGCCCTTCACAACTAGGTCCTAGTAATCCTGGAAATCTTCCTCGCTGGACTCGCTATCGTGACCTATCTAGGCTGTGAAGCCATCTTTGCGTCCACGGGTCACTTTGCACATCTCTGCTGCTATCCTTCTCACCCCTGAGACCTTAAGATTTGTTCTGGCGACGATGACAGCGTCTGGAAGAGACTTTAAATAAGATATGCTCACGGCTCCAATAGCGTCTTGGTCGGGGTTATACTCATTATGAAGCACGATGCGAGGACGTAGACGGCCCACACCGCGGCTACGCTATTCAATCCCTGCTCTGGCTTCATCTGTATTCCCGCAGGACTTGCACGGTGGTGTTTCGCTGCCTGTAAAGAGATCTGCGTCGAGGTATTTGATCTCTTAACACTTGGCGCACACCATATTATCCAGTCCTCCATGCAACTGTACAGTTTGCGACCAAGTCCGTTTTTCTGGCAAAGGTACCGAGTTAGCTAACGGCTCCAGTCTTGTATCTAATCCGTCGATGTATTGCGTACACAAACGCAGCAGACGGCCGTCTGCTGCGAGCGATGCGAGCATATGATGGAATTCGGTTGGCTCGGCGGCACGAGTTTTGGGGGAGAGCTCGCGCACCATATCGTGGAATTTGGCTGTGTCATCGTCGTTTTTGTAGGCTGCGGCGTCGAAGAGAGAAGAGTCCAAGGCTCGTGCCCAAGGCTCCCGCCGAATTCGGCAGCGACAACGGAGGCGGCGAAGGGTGCCCATACGGGGCTCGAGAAGAGCGCATCCCGAAAGATGGGATGTTGTGGGTACTCGCGCTTTATGAGCGCGGCGTCCCGTAGTCCAATCAGCTCAAGAGTAGTGGAAGTAAGCAAAGGACAGGACATATGCTTACCTGTAGAAACACGTCCATGAGTCTATCGAGAAGACTCAGGAAGCTCCTGCCGCGATGTCCTGATCAACGTCGACATCGTCGCCTCGTGCGAGGTATGCATTCTTCCAGCGATCCAAGGCGGGCCAGACACGGCGGCGGAGGCTCTCAGGAGGCTTCACCTCCTCGCGAGGACAGTAATAGCTAGACTCGTAGTCTGGAGAGAAGTCGGCGAGGCCACGCATGAAGTCGCGAGGGAGGGTGATCAAGTAACAGCCAGTCATCTGGTCTGCGTTCCAGCGTGCCCCTCCCCCGACGGATCTGTGAGTACGTTACCACTGTGGAACGTTAGAGGAACACGGAATGTAACTTACGTCTGACTCACCAACGCCACCAGCCTCTGCAATCTGGGCTCCTTTGACCCTCCTGGAGTGCCCGACCTTCGGGCCCCGGATGCCCATGGCGGCGAAGACCTTCTTGATCCACTGCGACGCTGTCGAATCAGAGAGCTCCGCATTGACGTGAGCGGTGTCATGCTTGAGGACCTTCTGTTCGTACCAATCTCGATTAGTACGAAAAGAGGGGATATTTCTCCAGACAGGTACCACCGCCAGAAGAAGTACGCGGCAAGGGCACCGATGAGACAAGACTTCATAGTCCTTATGACGGAGGGCAGCGCCGTACTCTCTTCTACCATGCTGATTTGTAGTGCCTATTTATCAATTATGAGCTGTCGGCTGTGGGAGTAGCGTGCTCACCTTGGTCCATCACCGTTACGAAAGCCCAACCAGAGCCATTTACTCCTTCCCGAGGCAGATCCACGGAAAAGAGGTCAGCAAGCTCCATCGGGAGCCGATTGCTCGAGTGGAGGAGCATCGAGTTGCCGAATAAGTCGACCTTTGTCCTTAAAGCCTGTTCGACAGCTCTCTCGCCCCCTACCTCGAGGCTCCAGACCTTGTCGTGCAGCTGGGGGATCTGGGAGACAGTTTATCCGTCCTGGGTAGTGGCTTCGTCGCGATCCACGAACTTCTCACGCCGCCTGTGGTGCTCTCGACTAACAGACGTCTTCAAGGCGTTCAGGGCGACATTGACCGGCATGGGCGCGTGGTGAAGGCCTTGCGAGATTTGAACCTTCCACAGCTCGTTTACGGCAGAGACGTACGCACACGTACAGTGTCTTACATGAGGAAGAGACCAGACCTCTCCTCTCCTTCGTCTTCACCGTCGCGGTCACTCTCACCATTGTCGCCGGCCCCCTCCCGCTCTCTTGCCACTTCCCACACCTTTCCCCTCTTCTTCCTCCTCTTGTCCTGCCCCTGCGCCTTATCCCCAGCCCTCCTTTTCTTCTCTGCGTCGAGATGTCGTCCTCACCGTGGCGGACGAGACGCTACCTCCTCCCTAATAAAGAGGAGGAGCTTCCCCTCATCGACCCAATCACCTGGCAAGTACTTACCCCCTTCTGGCCAGGCATACTTCCCGCACCACGCCTAGGTGTTCACTGTCAGCGAGAGGTGCTCGGAGAACGGACAGGACACAAGTAGGGACTTACAGACCACTCATTCTGCTTCGGAGCATAATTTTTTGTCGTATTGGCTGGACGCGTGGCGAAGTGGTAAGTTAGGATCTCCGCGCGGGCGCTGTCAACGAGAGCCTCAAGGTGGGCGGCCTCTCTGGGGTCTCTTGCGGCCCTGTCGACGTCGTCGAGGTCGGCGAAAGGGTCAGGTGCAGCTACTGGGAGGTTAAGAGCCATGCGAATGGCGTTCGAGGCGGCGGAGAACATAGCGAGAGGTTTAGCAGCAGTCGACCGACGTCCTTTGTTCTGTCGGCACGTTGCTTCTCGTCGTATTCACTAAGTCACAAGAGTTGGGAGTGCATGCGTGGAAGAATAAGGGGCTGGGCTGGGAGTAGTCTCAGCAGTTGAGGGGTTTCGAGGTCTACACGCAGGATCAGGCCAAAGGAGCGCATCTGGCCTACGGCTGGGACTCTCAGTAAAACGACCAAGAAAATGTTGCCCGGAAACTTCCAGCAGGTAATGGCAGCGCGGCAGCATAACAAACAGTACGCTGCTAATCGCCCAACTCAGTATTGCAAGAGTCAATGCTAACAAGTCAAAGGGTAGATATTGGTCGGAACCTGGCGATATGAGGACATTTAACGTGGCTATGAGTATGCAATTCAGCAACACCACGGCGTTCTATTTGACCCCAAGCATGGAACTTTTTGACGGGAGGAGCCTGGGTATGGCTATGAGTAGGGCCGTGGACATGATACCCAGCAATTTATAATTTGAACCCGGGCAGAGACTACCCCAGTCCTACCTGTAGTATCCAAGACCAATATGGTTGTCTGTCCCGAACACTTACAGGGAACAACAGCATCAGCCGCTTGTTTGGCTAACCGGCTAGCTAGAGTAGTTAAAAGCTAACTGGTTAGGTTAGACAAGGAGTCAAGGCTATAACCCGTTAGATGATGGTTAAAGGTGCGACGGTTATAGAACTCTTCAGAAAGCCAGTCAAGCAAGTTTTCAGAGCAGGTGTAGGTTTACTATTAGGTGAGATAACTTTCTCTCAGCAAAATGGTCTCATAAACTCTCACCCTGCGCTCAATAGAGTGCTTCCTGAATACCCTGTTTCGGATGGCCACAGTGCTAGGACCTGAAGTGTTAAGCTCTATTCAGTCATTAAAGCTCACTTGGGCTTACTGGAATACGTGTTTTAACAAGTCATAACCTTCAAGGTTGGGTTTTTGAGAAACCTAAGGGTTAGGCTAATCGTAAGGGCAAACCGATCACCTCACGGTTAGAGGTCCAACCGTGCCAAACTCTGGCCCCTGGCAGTAGGAGTTTGCCAAGCGGATAGCCCACAAATAAACCCTACAAAATGAAGCTTTGAAGCATGGAAGTAGAGGATAGCGTGGTTTGCGGCAAGTATACGCAAGTACAAAGGATGCATAGGGGGAAAATGGGCTTTTTTAAGATAAGATCTTACCTCGTAGGCAAGGCTACGGTGGAGGGAAGAGAACCCCGCGCCATGTACCGCGATCAACGCCGCACATTTGATTTGCATGACATGCATCGAAAAGCGCTCATTTCGGCATCGGCATCAGCCGGCAGCGGCTAGGCCCCAGCCTACCAGCCACACATCCGCGTTCGCGCGTGAGATATTAGTCTTTCATTCCTAGGATTAAACTCTAATCACGGCTCCGATTACTAACCCACCGCCTCACCACCACCTCCCGAACCCTATACCTCTTCAACTGCCTATGTATCTGTTTCTCTTCCCCTTTTTCACCCATCGCTATCGGCGGCGGCACATCAACATAAACCAGTACACACGTCTTCTTCACCTGCGCATTCACGCGATTCACAGCATGGAGCCAACTCCACTTCCCCCTCTCTTCTAACTTCTCCTTCACATACCCCCTCCTCCCCCCCGCATACCCAGGTGTGGGTTCATCTGAATGCCAGTACGGGTCGCTGTAAGACGGGAGGATGATGACAGCGAATTCAGCGTGCGTGAACACCGGCCCGCGGTTGTAAAGGAGGTAATCGACGCCGAACTTTACACCGCCTCTCACCACCCATCCCAGTGCTCGGAAATGATGATACACCACATAATTCAACATAAAAGCGTCATCCGGCCTCAACATAACTTCCTGAGTCTGTGCTGGGAAGTATGAGGAGCGACGGAAGAGGTTGAATAGTTCGGTCGTAGAGTATGGTTGGCGCGAAGCCGGGTTGATGACGCTCAGTACTCCAAGGCCATAGTGTAAGAAAAACGCCTCTTCGGGGGTAAGCTGGAGGTGTTCTTTGTCTTTGATCACTAACGGGAGTTCTTCGGCGTCGGAGGGTGTAGCGATCTGGATGCCTGCCGAGTTGTCGGCTGGTATTATTGGTTCAGAGGGAAGGAAGGATTTGTGCTCGTTTCTGGGGGAAAAGCGGACAGACTTGGATGGCGAGTTCGCTTTCGAGCATGTTGGACGTTTGGGCTTTGACGGGTTGGCGATTGGGACGATCGGGCGGAGTAGGAGGTCGAGCTGTGGCTTTGGTTCTTTCCCCTCTTTCTCATTCACGGCGTTGTCTTCCTCGTCGGCGCTTCCCACTACACACTCTGGAGCACTCAAGGTCAAGGAATTCGGAAGAGACAGCAAGCTCTGAGGATCCGTCGGCGCAACAGTTGCCATAGCGATCGCAGGCTCGGAGTGGGCTGCAATGCCCGCTGCAACGAGTTCCTCCTCCTTTCGCTTTGCTTCAATTGCTTCCTGTTGAATACGCGCTCTCTCCCACTTCACCTGCTGTCTCTCCGCCCGACGCTGCCTCGTAACCTCCTCACTCGTCTTAGTCGCCCCCTCTCCGATCCTCCGTTTCTCCCGATCCAACCACGACAGCTCTGACCTCGACAGCGATCCCTTGCCGTAGAACCCACGTTCCCATAACGCCCTGATGGTGGTGGGCTCGGTGATATGCACTGCTCTTAATGAAGGGGAGTACATGCCATAATAGATGGTGGAGGGGTGGGAAGATGGCGGTGAGATGTATTGCGAAACCCAGGTGTAAAGCACTTGGAGGATGGAGAGCGGGTTGTGTGGCACGAAGGTAGGGAGCGGGTATGTTTTTAGGGGCAGAGGCATGGAGTAGAGTGCGTTTAGCTGCTGTGCTTTTGTTGGTCCTCGAGGCTTTCGTGGGCCGTTGTCTTTCTTTGGTGTCGAGGGCAGAGGTGAAGGCACGTCAATGGCACCATTCGCATCTCCATCGACAATTGCAGTAGGAACACCATTGGAAGAGATTTCAGGATTTTTGGATAGTGGTTTTATTGGGATGCCATTGACGGCTTCTACTTGGACTTCCATGATGGAAGATGTATAGATACAGGATGTTTCACCGACGCATATCGTCTGAGGGGACAAGTCAGCGAAGGTTCCACGAACAGCCGCGACGTAAAAAATAAAGTAATAATTTTCTTTGCTCAGATACCGTTGTAGTCTGACCGAAGTCATTGAGCCATCATAGGAAAGCGGGAATCTTGGTTACAACCGAAATCTAGGCAACAGGTATGGTGTCATCACCGCAAAGAAGAGTTGCGAAGAAGCTTCAGATCACGAGGTGAAGTACTGAAGCTTCCAGCCGCTTGCTATCGATCGAGATGACAAACTTACGCTTACTGATGTGTCTCGACAAGCTTTGTTGAGAAAGCTGTGTTTGAGAAGTGCTGGCTTAAAAATCCAAAGTTGTGGTTGAGGATGAAATTTATGGAGGATAGAGGGATGGTGAGGAAAGATTTGGGATTCGCTTCGGGACTTATCGGCTAGTGCGAGGCTGAGTCTGTAGATTGAGAACGAGGCTGTTGTGAGGCTTAGCCGTTATAGTGGATGATTAAGCCGCTGCTGGTACGATGTGTCAGCATCTTACATACCTGAAAATGAGGGGTGCTGATGCCAGTTGAGCTTGGCGAGGCTGAATGTTTCCAAGCTATGACCGCATGCGGTTTGTTTACTTCTGTCGAGTTTTGCTGTTCTTTCGCCAAATGGCTGGTAGCTCACGACAGCCTTGCAGGGATGATGCAGGCAAACGCCATTCTGACCTGTGACGATGAGCGCCCGTCGGAATAGTCGGCAGCGCTATTCACCAAACACCCTGAAACGATCCGCTTTACCAGCTTGTGCCGTATTCCCTTCACCGTCGCCGTTTTATGATAAGTACTAGCTCATGTCCAGCGTCTAGCAAGCTTCTGTCAAGCTGCATGGCGCCGCCGTGACTTGAATGGTATTAAAATATTTAATCTGAAGTTGGAGTGCCCTCCAAGAAAAGATATACACACGCGACGGGACGATCATTATGTTTGGTGAATGCTACCCAACCCTCGTTGAAGGCGTCGCTGCCATATGCGCAATCTGGTCTTTTTTCATCATCCTCGTCCAAGCAATTGG
Source organism: Antarctomyces pellizariae (assembly GCA_010623925.1). NCBI lineage: Eukaryota > Fungi > Ascomycota > Leotiomycetes > Thelebolales > Thelebolaceae > Antarctomyces > Antarctomyces pellizariae. The sequence continues at coordinate 261,336 of WCAA01000023.1, read as the reverse complement.
GTGCACACAACTGTGAGTCGCATCTTACGCACCTTACGCACCTGGCAGCCTTCACTTCGTCAATATAAGCGCACTGCGAACGAAGCTGACTTTATCACCAGCTTCCGATTCTACTCCTCCCCGCCACCACCACCAGCCTCCATCGAGCTTCCCAATGACGAGATACCGCATGTCACCATAATACGGCCTTGCAAAGGCCTCGAGCCACAGCTCTACGAATGCCTCGCCTCCACCTTCCACCAGACCTACCCTCTAAACAAAACCCACATCTCCCTCTGCATTTCCTCCAAATCTGACGCCGCCTACCCAACTCTACGCAGGCTCCTCATCGACTTCCCAAAGCACGATGCGACGATATATATCGAGGACGAAGACCCCAACCTTATCGCAGGCAACGCCAATCTCGGCCCGAACCCAAAGATCAGGAACATGAGTCGCGCGTACAGAGAGGCAAAAGGCGACTTAATCTGGATCATAGACTGTAACGTCTGGGTATCGCGCGGCGTCTGCGGGCGCATGGTCGACAACCTCCTCGGCATCACCGCAACGGGCCGTACAACACCTTACAAACTCGTGCACCAGCTCCCCCTCGTCGTTGACGGCGTGGGCGCCTCGTTGGCTGAAGAGGCGCGGGGCGACTTGTCCTCCTCCACCTCCGCGCCGCCATCTCGTCCTAATACCCCAGAAAGTAAGCCGTTGCTGTGGGAGAATAAAAAGCAGGGACTATGGCGCAAGGCGGGAGGGCGGTTGGAAGAGCAATTCACAGCCTGCGCGCACGACAAGTTCTACACCGCCATCAACACTGTCGCGGTAGCGCCATGCATCGTCGGTAAATCGAACATGTTCCGCAAATCCCACCTAGACGCCTTGACCACGAACTCCGCCTCATACGCACCGGGCATCGACTATTTCAGCCACAACATCTGCGAGGACCACCTCATCGGAGATTTGCTGTGGCGGAAGAAAGTGCCAGAGGAGCTGGGCGTGGGCGCGGTGCGATACGGAAACCACAAACTCGTCCTGGCAGACGTGTGCATCCAGCCCATGGCGCGCACGAGTCTGGGGGCGTACATAGCTCGGCGGGTCCGCTGGCTAAGGGTGCGGAAGTACACAGTCACGCTCGCGACGTTTGTGGAGCCGGGCGTGGAGTCCTTCCTGTGCTGCCTCTACGCCGCTTTCGCGCTCACGCACCTGCCTTTCTTTACCGCCCTTGGAGTTCCGAACTCCTGGGTAGCGGGTGCGGCGTATTGGGTTGCGGGGGTGCTGAGTTGGATGGCGCTGGATTTTGTGACTACGAATTTGCTGCATAATATGAAGAGCGTAGAGCTTGATGAGGAGACGCCGAACTTTGCGAGGCCTCCGAGTGGGGGGAGGAGGAGGCCGTTTGGGCAGTGGGTTGCGGCGTGGCTGGGGAGGGAGGTTTTGGCGTTGCCTATCTGGCTATGGGCGTGCTATGGGGGGGCGTCGGTCAATTGGAGAGGGAGGTGGTTTTGGGTGGGGATGGATATGAGGGTGCATGAGATTAAGGAGGAGTCGAAGGGCGGCGAGGCGAGCTTTAAAGATGTGAAGAAGAACTGAAGGATGATTCGGTTGGTACGGGGGAAAAGATGGGTAATGGATACGATGCAATGAGAATGGATGACTTTAATGGATTCGACGATGGATGAAAGGAAAGAAAGGTGGATAGACTGCGCAAGCGAGCGAGTGTGTAGAGTTATATACCCTTGAGAATAACGAAACAAACCTAGAACATGATGAGCTCTTGAGTGATCGATCGACTTGGGTGGAGAATTGTGACTGAAGGATTCTGGCTGTTGATGGCCGCGTCGTGGCGTCGTACACACAGGGCGCGCAGCAGCACGGACAACACCATATCTCGTCGAACAACGTCATCTTTTCTTGCTCTTTCCGTAACTATCAGAGAATCGTGGAACCAGAAAATCGTGGAACCAGAAATGTTAGCACACCTCCAGCGGGGGTTTCATTTTGCATCGCGCACACCGGAGTCTCGTCTTCGGCGGCCTAAAACAGCCGCTGGCAAACACGGAGCTACAACAATATGACTGAGTAGTGGCACTTCTTCTCTGGTTCTGTCCTGATAAGATTGCACCGCACTGTTTATGTCCTTCCACTTTTCGTACTGGCGAGGAGTCGCGCTCATACGTCTTCTTAGCAATGATCCATACAATGTAACAATCAAGCCTGCAGCAAACGAAACACCGCTAAGCACTTATATAGCTGAGAATCCTGGTTTCTTTCCTTGGTTCGAAGGCTGTGTTGGTGTTATCGACGACACCCACGCTTCAATCTCGCCGGAGGAGGATGTGAATATTTATTATATAAACAGAAAAGGCTTTTTATTGCAGAATGCCCTAGTTAATATTTGAGCAAAGTTGTGCTTGTTAATGAGGGCCCCTTGTAACTGAGATCATTGATTTCATAAACTTGCTCATTGGATGGGAAGGAAGTGTGCCTGACTCAACACTTTGGTCACCAATTATTCGTTGTAAAGCCAGCAACTTACCAACGATCCAAGTACTTTCTCAGTGGCAACGGATTTCCAAAATGCGACTCTTGGATGCTGTACGAATAGTAGAGGATTGGGAGATTTGAATAATGAGGGGAGATGGGCGAGATACGAGTACAAGATGTGACATGTCAAAGATACGGTAGAGTGCTCCGTAGGCGAGGGAAGACGATCCGGAAGTGACCCGAGAGTGTGACCCGAGAGTGTGACCCTTCACTCTCTTCACTCAGCTCAGCTCGGCTCGGCTCAGCCCATTTTGTATCGCCTCAAGTCGTGCTCTTCAGGATATCGCACAGTGCGACGAAGGGGGCCGTTCGAGAACTTTGTCTGCTCACATTCTCTTTCTCCCCGCATCATTCCACCACTTTGCCGTTCTGTGTGACGTGAATCGGCTTTGAAAGATGGCGAGATTCGTGGCTGCGCCTTGACAAACCCCCGCAGCGCCACAATCGGTCAATGGGCAGATTGAGAACGGCTCGGCGACAATTACAAATTTAACGTTATGCTATCATGACACAGAACTGTCCATCTAGCGCTAATCACCTGTCTCAATTCTGGATGTGGTAAACTTTGTGGTGTTAAACTTGAACAAGTCCGAAGCCCAAACCAGCTAGACGTGTCTCAGTCCCTGACCTCGTGCGCTCGATCAGAGACGGTTTTCCAGCTCTGGGATTGAGAAGTGGGGCATTGGACTTGTCGTAGGGTCGGCGAAGTCGGTGGATTTGTCAGTTTCGGCCCCATAACTCACTCGATCTTGAAAGTGAATCAGGGTACTGAGACGGAACTTCAAATAGCACCGTGATGGAGCATCGGGCTCAAGCTGACGACGAAGCAGAGTGGGCAGTAGATACCGGTTGGGGTCAGATGTGCTTAGGGTTTCGCTTAGTCGTTTAAGTACAAGTGTGGAGCTAGCAGTGAGCTCGAGGAGCATGTGTTTTTGTGAGCAGACGGGGTGAAAGCTTTGGACAGGATGAGAAGTGACAGGATTGACTGAACTGGGTGAATTGAGTTAATTGGGTAAATTAAGTGAATTGGCTGAATTAAGTAAATTGAGTTAATTGAGTGAATTAAGTGAATTGAGTGAAGTAAGTGAATTAAGTGAATTGAGTGAATTGAGTGAAGTAAGTAAATTGACTGAATTGACCGAATTGACAGAATTGATTGAATTGACAAAATTGATTGAATTGACTGAAGTGACAGAATCGACTGAATTGACAGAAGTGACAGGTTGATCGCCAGCGTCAACCAACATCACCAACCAACTCAGTAAATGCAGGATGTGAGAATGAGAAAATAGGGAGGTCCAACCAACAGCCTTAAGTGGACTTAAGTGGACTGGGCCTCAACTCTGGCTCGTTCTCGGTCGGTCGGTGATTCCCTGATCTCTGCCGGCGCCCCAGTGTTTGTGGGGTGACTGGGCCCAGCCACGGCCCCGCAGCCCGTGCTTGATGGCGACGACGAGACAATTGAGGATGAGAGGATCAGGGCTGTTTATGCGACAGGGCTGCGTCGCGTATAATATTTGATCTAGACTACTGGGACCTTCTCTTCTGCTGATATTGCACATATTCTTGACTTTTGCGACTTACACATAGACGACACATATACGAATTGGACAAAGACTGTACATACGAGTAAACGACAAGCAATCACTGTAACCGACGAGCAATCACTGTAGACTACGAAGTGTAGACTACGACCTGTAGACTACGACCTGTATATTCACAACATCAACGACATAGCGCAAGCACTCATCAATCCTCACTTTAGCGCATCCATCACTGGCCAAAATAAAAGCTTCACAACCGAAGCGGACCACGAAAGGCCGCCGCTACCACCTATTACCTTATCGCACCTTCCCCTCCTGCTCTACCTTATCGCATCCGGATAGCTGCATCCAGCACCCCTCACAATGGGCTTCTTCAGATCATCCTCAGAGAAACAGTCATCATCCTCATCCGACAAGCATAATTCCTCCACCTCCTCCCACCGCTCCTCGCAGAAGACCGAATCCTCTCTCAGTCTCGCCTCGAGTAACAGTTCCATCCAATCCCCTACAACCTTTAGCTGGCCAAGTGTAAAGAGGGAGGAAAAGACAGCGCCGTATTTGCCGTCTATTACTGCACCGAGTCACAGGCCGAAAGTCGCTATGCCGAAGGTGCCGGACCCAGCGGTTGACCCTGCAAGTTATTTGAGGAGTCTTAATGCGGTGAGGGACAGATGTGGTATGGTGCTTGAAAAGGCGAAAGCGAACCAGTTGAACCATTTCGACGTCGATATGGCGAAGTTCGACGACTGCGCGAGTTTCGTGGTAGGGCTTATCAAGGTACGTCGTTCCCTTCACCACCTCCCTAATTTGTGCACATAATTTCCGTTCGGCGAATGTGTCAAGAGATGGAAGTCATGTGCTAACTGGTTGGTACAGAGAGATTTCGCAGACCTAGGCTACGACAAAATCCCCCCACACGGCCGCTGGCAGCACTTCAACGTCGGTGACATCGACCGTATAACCCACCTCCTCCAATCCTGGCCTTCCACTGTCGACACCGAAGAGAAAACTCGTCGTCTGCTTGACTTGTTCCTCGTCTCCGTCCTCCTTGATGCCGGGGCGGGGAACACCTGGACCTACAAATCCAAATCCAACGGCAAATCATACCGTCGCAGTGAAGGGTTGGCAGTCGCCTCCCTCGAAATGTTCAAAGCCGGCCTCTTCTCCTCCTCCTCCTCAAACCCGTACCAAGTCGACGCCACCGCCCTCTCAAAATTAACCACCGAGGCCATCTGCCGAGGACTCCAAGTGTCTGAAGCGAACCCTCTAGCCGGCCTAGAAGGCCGCGCCTCCCTCCTCATCAAACTTGGCGAGGCGCTCGGCAACACGTCCTACTTCGGAGCCGACAAACGGCCCGGCGGCATGCTGGATTACCTCCTCAACCACCCCACCACCACCGCCTCTTCCGTGCTGATCGTGCCTGTGCCCACGTTGTGGCATGCGTTGATGGACGGACTGGCTCCGATCTGGCCTGCGAGCCGCACCGTCCTCGACGGCGTCTCACTCGGCGATGCCTGGCCACTGCGCTCTATGGAAGGAGAAGGAAAGGAGGAGTGGGAGAAGATCGTCCCGTTTCATAAATTGACGCAGTGGTTGGCGTACTCGCTGATGCAGCCTATGGCTGCGGTTATGCATATCCACTTCGCGGGCGCGGAACTCATGACTGGGCTGCCGGAATACAGGAATGGCGGGCTTTTTATTGACTTGGGCGTTCTTACATTGAAAGGCGACGACAAGGAAAGAGGGGTGGAAATCTTCAAATGTGAGGCTAAGCGTAACTGCGGGTCTGCATCGGAAGTAGTACCGTGCTTCGAGCCATCAGACGACGTGGTGGTTGAATGGCGAGCCATTACGGTTGGGTTTTTGGATGAGTTGTTAGACAGGGTGAATAAACAGCTGGGGCTGGGCCAATGGGGAGAGGGCGAACCACTTACGCTGCCGCAGATGTTGGAGGCGGGGAGTTGGAAGGTATGTCCACCGAGGTTTCAGCCGAGGTCTCTACCATTGTTAAGATTTCTTGAGAGGGAGATTGAGAGTGCTAATATCAACAAACAGGGAGGGAGAGAGATTGCGGAGGTCACGAGGCCGAATACCAAATGCCCACCTATCATGATCCTCAGCGACGGCACCGTCTTTTAAGCCGGGCTTGTGTAACCCGCAACACCGAGAGTGAGGTCAGAGTGGGATTGAGGGTTGGGAATGACGATTACGAAATTGAACGAGAGATGAATGGCTGGTGGAAGGAAATCCTGGGCGTTGAGGAACATTGGGAATGAGACTGGGGAATATTGGGAAAGGTATGGTATCGGCATCTTTATGGGGAGGTGGAGCGGCTGTGTGTAAGAAGTGATAGTGCTGGGCGAACATCGGACCGCAGCCCACCTTCAGTTAGCAGCATCTCTATTAAGGACAAACCGAGTTGGTCTTCGAACGAGAGGTGCTAGGTTCGTGGGTGGTGGGTGGTGGGTGGTGGTGTGATGGCCCATGTAGTTGGTAGCTCCCGTTCGAAAGACTGCTCTCGGTTGGACTTGTGCGAGTATGCTATGTATCATTGAAGCCTACTAGACAAATTCATTTTTTGAGCCAACTTACGACGAAGGAGTAGGCTGTCGGCTACCCCATGTATTCCTCTTGGATGACTTGAGCTCTAACCCTGTTTGACTATACGCGAGACTTACATGTAACCCAACCCTGGTAGGAATGGAGTCATTAGGAAGAGTTAGCAAGCATTGGTTATGTAGAAGAGCTTGGCAGAGTCAGTAGCTACAGTACCACCCTGTTGAGAATTTGCGGCCGGAATACTCGCTGTGTGGAAATGTATTACGACGAACTGATTGAGTTGTCTGCCAAATGGGATTAGGAGAGCACTGTGAGCAGTTGCGCTTAGGCTACACTAGTGAGAGAACTACTTAGATCTCAAATTGAGGAACTTTGGGAACTGGCTAATAAGGCAATTTTCGGGATTTCGAGGTACCGGCGCGGAGATTGTCAGAATCCCATGTTATGATGTTACCCAGTTTCCCATGCCTTTCAAATGCCACAAGGCCCACTGAATTCTTAACGTATTCTTTAATAGCTAGCTCTCCGGATTACGTATTTTGGATCCACGCTTATCAATCGAAAGTGTCATGTTGCCACCACTCATCACCTTCCCCAAACGCTTGGCATCTCCCGCCATCGTACCTGCCAAGATTCCTTGTCCCACAATTCCCATCCAGTGACTTGCTAGGCCGCCAGCCATCCATCGCTCAAGGTTACGCTTGCAGCTTCGAGCTCTCTCCCTCAACCACATATATATATAGGTACCACCTGCAAACGCAACATTGCTCAAGACAGTGTTACGATGACCAAAGGGCCTCGTCCAGCTTCCTCTGTCAACGACTTTAAGAAGAATAATAATAGCAACGCAACCATGGACAACAAACCATTAACCCCAGAGGCTATTGCTGAGGCGCAGAGAGTCATGGCCAGAGCTGCCCAGGAGCAACAGGCGAGGCAGTTTCAGCAGATGAATGAGCTGGCTAAGAAGGCTAGAAGCATGGAGATTGAGGCTGCTCGCTCTTCGGATGTTTCTCGCCTTGACACCGTCTACGACGAATGGGCACGCAACACCCCTTGGGAGAACGCCCGCAGCGCCGCCCTCGCGTCCCCGCCAGCCATGGCTCCTAAGGGTTATCACGCTCAGGTCTACGATATCATCGTGAAGAACTACGGGCCCAATAGCCAGCAGATGAGAACCTTTCTGCAGCGCGAAGGGAGGGCAGCTCATGTCGCTGCGGCGGCCGACCCACAGCCGAAGAAGCCGGAGGAGTATACGAAGCCGTTCTGTGACTTTCTGACAGAGAACCCAACGGTTTTCCACGCTGTGGGGCATTTTGAGGAGAGGTTGCAAAAGGAGGGGTATGAGAAGGTTAGTCCGTTTCTTGGCTGAGCTGTCTTCACCTCAGCCTTCGCCACATGAGGTGAAAAATGCTAACAGCCCGCAGCTCACTGAGCGCGAATCTTGGACCACCAAAGTCAAAGCTGGCGGCAAATACTACCTAACCCGCAACGGCAGCTCCCTCATCGCCTTCAGTGTGGGTTCGAACTATCAAGCCGGCCAAGGAGTCGCCATGATCGCAGGCCACGTCGACGCATTGACCGCAAAACTCAAGCCCGTCTCAAAGAAGGACACCAAAGCGGGCTACATCCAGCTAGGCGTCGCGCAATACGGCGGCGCGCTCAACTCCACCTGGTGGGACCGGGATCTGGGTGTTGGCGGGAGGGTGTTGGTGAGGGAGCATGGAAAGGTGGTTTCTAAGCTCGTTAAGCTCGATTATCCAATTGCGAAGATCCCAACGCTGGCACCGCATTTCGGGGTGGGCATGCAGGGAACGAATAACCCCGAGACGCAGGCTGTGCCTATCATTGCGATTGACAACTCGGATGTAGGTACGCAGTTAATCCCTTCTGCCTCTGCCACAGGTATGCCGCTGCTCTCTGGCTCCTTTGCGTCCACCCAGCCACCGCAACTCGTAAAGGCTATCAGCGAGGCAGCAGGCGTCGACGCCAACGCAATCGTGAATTGGGAACTCGAGCTCTTCGACACCCAGCCGGCGCAAATCATCGGACTAGACCGCTCCCTCCTCTCCGGTGGCCGCATCGACGACAAGCTCTGCTCCTGGGCCGCGATCGAAGGCCTCCTCTGCGCCCCGGCGCCAAGGGGCCACATCGATCTCGTCGCGCTCTTCGACGACGAGGAGATCGGATCGCTGCTTCGCCAGGGTGCGCGAGGGAATTTCCTCCCCTCGACCATCGAGCGGATCTCCGAGGTTTTCAGAGGCGAGAAGAGTGAGAGGGATACCCTGCAACGCACATACGCGAATTCGTTCTTGGTCAGCGCGGATGTGAGTCATGCTGTTAACCCGAATTTCCTTGAAAACTATCTTGAGCACCACGCCCCCCGCCTCAACGTCGGGGTCGTCGTCTCGGCCGACTCGAATGGGCATATGACGACCGACGCCGTTTCAACAGGCTGGATCCAGCGCACTGCTGAGCTTTGCGGGAGCGAACTCCAGGTGTTCCAGATTAGGAATGATTCAAGATCCGGAGGCACTGTTGGTCCGATGTTGAGCTCCCATATGGGGGTGAGAGCTATTGATGTTGGTATTCCGCAGTTGAGCATGCATTCTATCCGCGCAACGACGGGGTCGAACGACCCGGGGCTGGGGGTGAAACTGTTCCAGGGTGTGTTTAAGCACTTTGAACAGGTTGGGGGGGAGTATGATTTTTAAGCGAGAGAAGAAGGTTAGGGCGAAGTATGAATTAGTGGCATGGCGAGGGGTTTAGGCAGTCTAGACACAGCGAGCGCACAATTAAAGAATTTTATCAGTCGTTTCCATGATCTCTGTAGCAGTCTGTTGAGATTACAAGTTCTAAACGACCTGAGACAAATTGCTTGCCGAAAGAGACCTCCGGCGTTGATTCGAGGCCGCGACTCATATGTCTACGTGACTTGAGCCGCGGCCGGAAGGGCCTCCATGCCATGATTATAGGAAAGTTGGACAAGGTCCGCATGCAGTTGATCAGCGAATCATACATGTGCGGCCTCTTGTGGGTGTAGAAGACTGACTTGGGAATTCGAAAAGGGATGCTCTTGCTCTAACTGATTTTGAGACTATTACGACTATAGTACTCGAAATCGTGCTACGTACGCGTGGAAAGCTCGCCCGATCGCTCAAATACAAACCCCATCTAAGTCCCGTAATGAAGCGTCTCATCTAAAGCTCAAATCTGGGTATCTCGCTCTCTTCTCCTTTCCTCCTCGCTTCCATCTCCCACTCCTTACCTTGCTTCCCCAGCATGCGCGGGATCAGGTTGGACAACAGCGGGCTCCTTCCCCTTTCCCTTCGGGCTCCTGGGCGAGGGTCCGGCTTCTGACCTCTCAATAGGAGAGACGGGCCTCACTTCGCCCGCATCAACTCCCGTTTGCGGTACTGGATTTAGAGACCTCGACCTGCTGTCCGCAAAATCTCTCCTCTCGCTTCCAGGCGCAACATGCGCCATCTCCGGCTGGCCAGGCGCCCAGGGTCTGGCAGGTTGTGTTGGAGCATAATACCCGTCAGCTGGCGGGCCCCCCGCGCCCAGCGCCCCCGCAGGCATCACCCCACCCGTAAGCAAACTCTCCCTATGCGCCGGGTCGCCACTAATGCTCGCTCTCCTCGCCGCCTGCTCCGCAATAACCTTATCATCCCAGTTTGCTCTCCTGAACGGAACCGGACCAAGGAAGGACGGGTATTTATACCTAAAACCCCACTTCAACCAAAGCCCGATGGCGCGCCAAAAGCCAAACTCCTTCCACTGCGCTGTAAGCGCCTCTTGCTCCTCGGGAGATTTCTTGGAGAAGCCGCGTTTAGAGCAGCACAGGAAGAAAAGCGATATGAAGGGCATTACGAAGGCCCAGCATATCGGTAGTCCACGACGGGCGGAGCGGCCGCGAGCGAGTTTGCGGAAATTGAACCAGGATTCGATCAATCCAGCAAAGAAAAACAGACCCAGCCAGCCACAGATTATCGCAACGGCGAATTCCCATGGCTGCAGGCCATCGTGGCACCAACAGGACGGGTTTGTGTCGCACGCGTACTCACTGCCAAAGCCCCAGGACCAGCCCCCGTAGTCATGGCTGTCGGAGCATTGCTCGTATGTTCCGTCCGAAGCTCGTCCGTTCACATCCCAGTCAGTGACTCGGGGGGTGGCAGAGCCGGTCGCGGTTGAGCCGGTGGCCATAGCGCCCTGAACTGCTCCAGTGGACGCGAATGCTGGGATGGCGCAAGAGTAGGCGGCCCAGTAGGGCATATAATAGGAGGAGATGGAGGACATGCTTGAGGAGGGGACTTCGGTGGGATCGATCAAGTATTGTGTATATGTTGTCGTTGGACCGAAGGCCTGGCTTACGGTTTCGCTGTAGCGGGTTTCGGTAACGCTTGGGAAGATGCCGGAGGGGACGTCGATGTATTGTTGCGTGGACCAGACCCAGTATTGGTCGTCGCGAGTGCAGGAGCGGGTGTCAGCGGTGTAGAAGAGGTCGACGTCTATCGATGTTAGTCTCCTTCTTAGCCAACTAACCGAAGTCTGAGAGAAGACTCACAATAAGTTTTAGAGTAGCTGTCATCATTGTAATTCCTCGTCTTCTTCTCCGCAACCCCAGTTGGCAGCAATATCTCCACATACGTAACATCATCATAACTACCCGTGCTTGTCGTCGTCGACAGCGGCGTGAATTCGGCGACCGTAGGCGTCACAGAGATCAAGTCCGAGTACGTCTCTGTCGACGCCTCATTCGTCGAATCGATGTACGTTTCCGCTTGATACGTGTACGTCGAAACACTCAAAACATAATCTACCATCGATCAGTCCATTGTTCCTGTTCCTCGTCTGACGCCCGTGATATTGGGGAGACTCACAATTGGTAACCACCCAGCCCTGCGCCCCAGCGCAAAACAAAAGCGAGAGCAATGCTGCCAAAGCAGCTGAGAACATCATCTTGTCCTCGTTTATGTACCTGGTGTAGATGCTCAGAAACACATCACCAAAAGAGTGGGCGGCGATTGTTTATCAAGAACGATGGAGAATACGAGTAGATGGAGGAGAGAAGATGGGGTCAGTGCAAGGAAATTACGCCCCCCTGGCGCCTATGGCCACATGCGGGATCGTGACTTTACTTGCTTTGGGGGTTGCGCGTGATAGTGCCAAGTCTGGGCTGTCGCCTTGCAATCCAATTTTCCGAAAAAAGCTTAAACCCCGGTCTAGGGCCTTATTCGGGTCAAACGTCTCGTTTAAGCAGAGTCAAAAAAGCTTAGTTGGCACTTAAAATGGAACCTATCTTCCAATCAGCCTCGGTTTTGGGGACAAATATGGGGTCTCAAGCGTCTTTTCGACGGGTGCCTGGAAAAGCGGCTCACCTTCCGGCAGAAGACCCACCGTATTAACGCATTGGGATCGTCGATCGTGAAACTAACGAATGTCAGGGCCTGCTAGGCTAGACGCTCGGGTCAGCAATGTCCCGACTGGTTGGCCTCGCGAGGAATTCATCGATTCCAATTCACCGCTAGACCGCATTCGTATGGGTTTGAACCTTGGAGTCTTTTTTAGCTTTTTTATTTTCCGTACGAACGGAGCATTCTGCATTCATTTAGACTTGGCGATTCTCGTGTAGGAGGCGAAAGTATGAATATAGTTTTCGCTGATGCCGTAGGAGTAAATGTTTATAATGCTTGATACGTACGTTCGTCACTGTCGCTGTGGCTGAGACACGGGACTCGGCACAAGTTAGACGCGAGTCGATCGTTAGCAGGCCTTGCTCTGGTCCCAGAGACACATGATTCTTAATTGCGGAGTTAGGAGCGGGTATCCGAAGTGATATGAGTGTTATAAGTTATATGAGTGATAAACGACAATATATGAGGATACAGCTGGAAAAATGAGAGTATCTAGCTCGAGATATATGAAGGTGTGTAATATCTGATAAATGTGGCATTATGAAATTGCGCCCTCAGCCATATGCACCCAAGCGCCATCTGGCTCCCACATCCCTGCCATGGTGTAGTCCCACGTCTTACTGCCCTGCATATACGCAAATCGAAAGTACTCGCGCTCAGCCAATCCAGATTTCCTCTTCCAAGTAAACGACAGCGACTCTTTCTTGCTCTGCTCCGCCTCTTCACTCCTCCTCCTCTTTCCCTCCTTCGCCTTGCTAGTGCTAGTGCTGGCACCGTTATTCTCATTAGGATCCACAGGCGCAACCTCCTGAATCGACGTATTCAGCGAACTCAGAGTTTGAGCATCCAGGTCATCCAGGAACCCTCTATACCTCTCAACATCATTAACAAGCACGCTGAAGCCATCCGCTGTCGTGCCAGCTATGTCTGACAGGCCTAGGTCAAAAGTTATGCTTGATTTCCCCCCCAGGTCGATGATCGGTGCGTTTACTCTAGGCACACCCAACTCCAGCGTTCCGTCACCTCTCAGCACCCGGTCAGTCTGCAGCACGCTATCCCATCCCCATCTTGCCAGGCCATTGACGTAGAAACCGACAAGCACACCTTGGTACGCCAAGCTGGGCCGGGTTTGCATCGAGGTGCCGGGCATGAAGATCAAAGCCATAATGTAGTGATGGATCCTCAACTGCAGATCAGGCAGCGCAACCATGATAACAATAGCGAGTCCAATGCAGCAATACACAGCTATGTAATACCTCAACCTCCCCTCAAGGCGAAGATACCATATCTGTCCCACGACGATGAAGAGGATAACGATTACCAAGATAATCAAGGCGATCAAACCTCCAGGCTGCTGCTTAATATCATGCGGTGTAAGCCGCTGAATAGGTATAAAATCAAACGTGTAATTCGTCAATGCACCCACCCAGGCGAGGCCAAGCCAGATGATTGTCTTTTCGTACTGCGCCGTTAACCCGGTCAGAGTGCGGCGCACAGCGAGGAGGTAGAGGGCGTATGCCCCAAATGCGGCGGGGAGGCCCTTGGCAACCATATCTGAGAATAGGTCAGCGGTAGAGTAATGCCCAGGAACATCGGACACGAGGCCTGTGTGTAAAAACAGCGCTGTAGAAATAGTCCAGAAGAATAGTGGTGCCGAGGTGACAAAGAGCGAAAATATGATTGTGTATGCCAGGTTTACACCAAGGAGTGTCCAGCGCAGGTCTGTCGCTTTGCAGGTGATATCGGGTAGGAACCGGTAGGAGAGCGGGAAGTATGACGGGAACTCGATGGACTGGACACCGTTGGATTCTGAGGCTGGGTAGAACGAGGCCTTTCCCACTTTCTGGACTACGCCGCAACCACCAGCTGTGTTGCTGACTACGCCGGCGTGGATGGCTGCTTGGCAGATGAAGGAGTCTCCTCGATAAACTGGATCAGTGGCTGTCGTTCCATCTTCGAGGAGCACTTCCACTTTGGTGGTGTTTCCGTCCTCACTACGGATGGAATCCAAGCCTCCGCCAACAACAAAGCTCTGGTAGTTTATCTTCTTGTCGCCCACAGCCCGCGGATTGAGCACTTTCAAGCTCATACAACTAGCTGGGCAACGGAACGCGAGCTCACTGCTACTGAAAGGGCGACAGTTGGCACCATCTATGCCGCAGTTGTTCTTGTATTGCCAGTATGTAGCTCCGCAAGTGATGTCTGACGGCACTCCATAGCCAGCAACTTCGCCTGAATTGAGCGACTTTTTGTACACGAGTGTGAATGTGAGGATCCAGATGAAGTAGAAAGCAGCCAAGAGCAGCAAATTTATGCGTCTCTTCGGCGCATATCTATTCAGAACCCTAATTGGCCATTCTTGGATCCAGGGAAACCATGGCGTGATGTGTTGGCGTTGAGGTGGTTCAGGCCCAGCGGTCCAATCTATGGCGGCATTGGCCCAACGGCGCGGCGTTGGTGGTAGGAAGCTACAGTAACGTGAAGGACGAGCATCTTGTATAAATCGCGGTGCCTGGCACACAGTATTTTCTGAAATTATGGAAGAGTTCTCGGTGGTATCTGCTCGAGATGGTGGATTGTGTTGTATGAGATCCGTTTCTGATGTCTCTGTGATAGCGGTCGAGGGACCAGCCTCGGGACCGCCGGATTTGCGAAACATTGGAATGTCTCCAGATGTTCTTACTGTCTCCTGTATTAGCGATATATGCGATCAGGATGTGATGACATGTAACGAATGATAGTGGTGTGCTGAATGGATAACTGATTCTTACCTGTCTGGTAGTGGGCCTCTTTTCCTGGTGTCGTCACTACTTGAGAAGCTCCTCAATCATAAAAGAAGAGACGAGTCTTGTCGCGATGAGGTCGCTGGCCTATATTTATGCCTAGGCTGGCTGGCTCTGCGCACTCCTGTGCTCAATGATGCTATTATCCAAATGGGTGTTGCTGCTGTCCAAGACTGCCAATGCCGATCCAATTGGTTGGTGGGAAGGCTGAAATTACCTTGGGGAACCCCGATAAGGAAATGCGAAAGGCACAAAAGGTGGGGGATAAGCAACGTAAAGCCACATTTTGGGGTCAATCCGAGTCTGGATCATCAACACCAAATACCCTACACTGTAAACATTCTCAGTTGTGCTAATATCTGATCCGTTATTTCATGACGAGGTTATTTCCAAGCATCTTGAGAACCTCAACCAGGACATTACCGCTATATAGAACGCCGTTTACCCAGACCGCAAAGAGACCTCACTACTTTTGCACAACTCCTACGATGGCCAGCGCTGATGCAAGAAATGGTGCAGAGCCCACGAAAGCTTTCACTCTGCTGAAAAGCTCGTCGGAAGAGAGCCAGTCTAGATTGGGAGAGTTCAAGTTTAAGGGAAGAAACACCATCCAGACGCCAAACTTCCTTGGTGTCACTTCCAGAGGTGTCATCCCTCACATAAGCCCTGATGCCATCCCATCCCAAGCCACATTTCCTGGTGTTTTTACTGCCATAGAAGACTGTTAGTTATTACTCCCACCTTTTTGTTCAAATTATTACTAAACCTATGCAATCACGTGAACCCATCCGTTGAACCCCTTTCTAACGCATCCCAGACATCGAGAAAGCAGTAAAAGGCGGCACACCTCCAATTCTCAACTGCAGGCCTGTCCCTGACTCTACCACCTTACATACCTTTACCTGTCTTCCACCCTCTATCCCAACTATCTTAGCACCCCGCCGCACCCCCGCCGTTCACGCCCCAAAAGGAAACCCAGACACCGGACTCGCAGTCTTCACCTCCGTCGGTTTTCAACCCGTCTCCCCAGCCGCATATGCCAATTACTCCAACCACCTTTCACCCGATATCGTTGTCGCGCTCGGAGACATCTCTTACGGTCCCTTGCCGGGCAGGAAGAGAGCAGGAAAGATGGCGGAGAGGACTTCCATGTGGGTGGATAATGTGATTAGCAGGTTGGACAAGGCCCCAGATGGTAGTGGGAGCGAGAGAACTAAGGCCGCGGTCTTTGCGCCTGTGATGCCGACGGAGGTGTATGGGCAGAGTCACTATTTGATGCATATTGAGGAGGAGTTGGCGCCTAAGCTTACGGGTTTGGCGCTTTATGACTCTGCGCTTCTGCCCGAGCTGAAACGTTTCTCTGGCACAGAGAAGCTAGCGAGACTGAGTCTGGATGAAGCAGATGGTCCACATGAGATTCTGAGACAGGTGGAGGGGGGGATGGATATCTTTTGTTTGCCGTTTATTAACATCGCTACTGAAGCTGGGTTGGCGCTGCAGTTTAAGTTCCCGGCTACCGAGGAGGCAGATGTTATTGACGGCAGGGACGTCAGACCGCTGGCTATTGATCTTAGTGAGGCGCACTACGCTACTGCTGTTGAGCCACTGTCGCCTGGATGTGGGTGTTATGCTTGCACGTCCCATCATCGCGCTTATATCACCCACCTCCTCTCCGCACACGAGATGTTGGCTTGGACTCTACTTCAGGTGCACAACCATGCTGTGGTCACTTTTTTCTTTGAAGGTATTAGGAAGTCGATCGCTGCTGGGACTTTTGCAGAGGATAAGACACAGTTTGAGAAGACTTATGCGGTGGATATCGAGGACGGAAAGGCACAGAAGCCCAGGTTGAGGGGTTACCATGCTAAGAGTACTGGGGGTGATTCGAAGAGGAACCCGCCTGCATGGGGAGCGCTTGGTGGTGAGGATGTGCCGGAAGATGTGCAGAGTGTTGCGGTGCCTGAGGAGAGTGCCGAGGGGCTGGATAACAGGGGTTTTGCGGAGAATTTGGCGGTCAAGCCTCAGTAGGCTATAGACAATGAAAATTACAGTATCTTCGAAAGGGGGACTCGGCCAATATTGACCCAAGTCGCGGCAGCCAAACGGTCCATTCCTTGGTGCGATCGCTAACCGATTTTTTTATCACCTTCAACTAGTAAATACTCCACTGGAAATTGTTATCTTGGTTAACTGGTTTTCTGTCGCAATCATCGAAATATTCAAGTTCTCATAAACTAATTTTCTTCAGAGTTAATCGGTTAGCAACTGCTGTTTTTATATACTAAATGCAGCTAAAATTTACGGCATGACCGTGTAATTGGTGGTTGTGCTCTTCGGGAGATAATTGATGCCGTCATCAGGCGCCGCTACCTGCTGTACTAAGCAGGGGCGTAAAATAAGGAAGTCCGCCGTAATGATGGCAAAACATCGGTTCTTTGTACGGTACCTGAAGTGAGGTCTGGAGCGACACCTTGAGGATTCTGTTCAGCCCTCATTCAACTCGCACTTCAAGAGACAGTCTCCTCATTCACCACAACCCCAATCCTATTACCCAAGCTATAGCTCAAGACCAGCTCAGGCTCACAACCAGGGCAGACACGCACCACGCAGGTCTAAATCAATACGCTCGTGGAGGATTCGCAAGCCGCGGCCGCAGTCACCAACGTTTATTCACTACAACACCCACATTAACCTCAATTCGACAATATAATGGACCTCGCCAGCCCCGATGAAGGGCCCACTTCGGGGGCTTCAGAGCTCCGGAAGCACAAGAAGAAGAAGGTGCTGCTGATGGGGAAATCTGGGTCTGGAAAATCGTCGATGAGGTCGATTATCTTCAGCAACTACGTTGCGAAAGATACCCGGCGATTGGGTGCTACAATCGATGTGGACTTGTCGCATGTCAAGTTCCTCGGTAATCTGACGTTGAACCTTTGGGATTGCGGTGGGTATGTGAATAAACGACTCTCATCAATGCCTATTTCTATTGTTATCAAGTGAATATGTGGTTGCCCAGTGGCTCTTTACTGCTACATTGTTAACTCTGTCACCCAAAGGCGAGCGACTATCAAGAAAACAGACACTGTCATCGCTATAACCCTGCTGTCGCTACCTAGTAGTAATCCCGTGCTATCACAAATGGTGCCGCCATCGCAGTGTGTTGACAGCGACACCACATACTATTCCAGTCGTCCTTGTCCATTTGCCATCATGAGCACATGCTGATGCCTTTACTCAGACAAGACGCCTTCATGGAGAACTACCTCTCCCAACAGCGCTCCCACGTCTTCTCCTCCGTTGGCGTCCTCATCTATGTCTTTGACATCGAGTCCCGCGACTTCGACCGCGACCTGCTAACATACCGCTCCATCATCACCGCCCTCTCCCAATACTCCCCCCAATCCTCCGTCTACGTCCTCATCCATAAAATGGATCTTGTGCCCGTCAACACTCGCGAGCAAGCTTACAACGACCGCATCGCACAGATCAAAGGCAAGAGTGGGGAATTCGATATCATGGCTTTTGCGACTAGTATCTGGGATCAGAGTCTGTATAAGGCGTGGGCGGAGATTATACATGATTTAATTCCGAATTTGTCGGAGATTATGAGGCATCTTGCTACGCTGGGGAATCTGATTGATGCGGAAGAGATACTGCTCTTTGAGCGCTCGTCTTTCCTCGTTGTTAGCTCTTGGTGCTCGGCTATTGGGTCGCAGAATACGACGACGGATCGCTTTGAGCGGTTGAGTAATATCATTAAGAACTTTAAGCAGTCCACGTCACGATACACAGGTACGCCGAAGTCGGCGGAGCAGTTCTTGCTGCTGGAGTTGAGGCTGGGGAGGTTTGTGATGTTTGTGGTCAAGTTTACAACGAATACTTATTTGGCTGTTGTGCTGCCGGTGGGGGAGGAGAGGTGTAATGCTGCGTTAGAGAATGTGCTACTTGCGAGGAAGGAGTTTGAGGGATTGGATAGCCCGGTTGGAAGGGGGATTGACAGGGGGGTTAGTGGTACGGAATGAGTGCTAAAGAACACATATGGGAGCAAGAGCACAAAATGGTGGCGCAGCCTGCCAGAGCGAAGCAATAACGTCGAAATTTTATGACAATATTTCCTCGGAGATAATCACACTTCCAAGTTATTGCGGTGTCGCAGCATATTGAGTTGTAGCGTCACCAGTCTAGACCCTGGACCTTGGGAAACATGGTGTCCCGGACACGCTGACAATAGATTGGAAAGCTGGAGCTGTCAAAGAATGAGTTAGCTGTCAAGACTATTTCATTGGCTGAGAGCGATTTCCCATGAACTTTCATTGTAGCTATCAGATAACCGCGTCAAGTATCATGGCGAACGAACTCGTTGAACCATCATGAAGCATGATCTGGTAAGCTAGTGATACCTGCAGGTATAAAGTGAGCTCTCCGGTCTGCAGTTGTCGTTCTCATTTCTTTTCCCCAGCCATTGCACCACCTAAGATGGTCTCACTTAGCCTTACACATTCCAAGTCAAGCAAGACTACTCGGAAGGCAACCCGGAATGTGACCCAGGAGACAGGCGAGATGCCATCCACTCACACTACCGATCCGCCAATCTACGAATCAGGCATCGACCTCAACGACGCCTCCACAGGAATATTCACACACTTTACCCACTTCCCCTACACCGGCGCAATCACCATCTTTCCACATTCCCCGCAGCCACATAAACCGATACGCTACCAAATATCTCCACGCTTCTGCGCATTTGAGTACTCGGCTCCAACCTCGAAAACTACTGCGCCTGAGCCGTGCCCATGAGGCTTGAAACCGGAGAACCTATTCCGTTTGATGAACTAGAGTATTCGTACAGAGAGACGAGTGAAAGGGTGGGAATGAGGAAGATGATTATTGATCTGTGTTTGGTTTAGTCAGGAATGACCGGAGGGGTTAGATAGGGAGGGCTGGTGGAGAAATTGAATAGGGAGTTGAAGAGGGGGGTCGATGGGGGTTGAACTCGCTGTATGGGGGTGAGGGATATTGTGTTAAGGCTTCGTGTTTATGAGCTGTCGAATTTTCAGGAATTGAGATGTTGGGAAGTTTCCCGCTACTTACCTAGGTAGCTATGTACTGGATGAATTGTTGAGCCGAGTCAAGCGAGGGCATAACCTTATAGCGTGTTGTCCTTAAAAATGTCCACCATAACCATTTTTATCAATAGACAGGTTGACTACATCAATTTTGAGATATCCGCCTGTGACTTCATTATTTTGCTATCTTTCCCGCGCATCGCAACATCTGCGATGGTTCGTCGTCGCCGAGTGAGGGCGGTTTTGATTCTTTAATAGTGGTCGCAGACATGCTTACTACCATGATGATAAGCACGGCGCTTTAGATGGATATTTGGAGCTCTCGTCGAAATGATGGACGTGGTCCTGAAGCAAAGTAGAGTATTTGAGCGTCAAAGCGCGTTTTAGGCCCTGTGCCATACGAACAAGGGATCCTCAGGCTGATTATGATAAGACAGACTGCTGCAGCTAGTGCTTACATACGAACTATCATGACGAAGTCCTGTACTTTCGGGGTCGAAGATGTTTATGTGTTATTCTATTTTGAGTGATGCTATGGGCAGACCATCAATTTGGGACGTGATATGCAGGTCTTGGTAAGAGCTTCAAGCTGATTACCTTGCAAAGCTTTGCTTTGCCGCGCATTAAAGCAGCCTGTTTCCAATGTCTTTAACCGTCTGATCCTACTCACTGGAAGGATTGATCCTTCGAACAAACGAGCAATTGGGGCCCTCGTCAGAACTTCATCATAATATCGAGAGGGACAACCATTTAGTAACCATGCCCTTGAGATGAAGTGTAGAGGCGGCTTGAACCCCCAGACTTTGCTTGACATCAAATCAGATACCAGTTGCCTACTTACAACAACACTGTCCAATCCGCTACCCAGAATAAACACGCCTCAAAAGCTCTCAATTTACTTGAAGTAACCATGCTATCACCAATCCCCAGGACTCTCGCTATACCTCTGCTCGCCATCACATCGACGGCCATGCCCTATCCTTCAGACACCGACCTCTCTTCCCCAATCAAGCGCGCCAAAGCCAAGTACGACATGGAGGCCTACCTTGCCGCGAACAACATTACCACGATTACAGGCTACTACAACTCCTCTGCGCCAATTTCCAAGGGGGCCAAACCCCACCAGAGTGTTTGTTCAAGAAAAAAGGCATCTCGTACTCGTACAACCAGTTCATGAAGTCCCCAGACGGAATCACAGCCTGCTTCGGGCAGGGCGACGCACATACATGATGCGACGGAGGGCGTTACGTTGATGAGGTCGTCGATATCTTGACTGTGTTGCAAGACCAGTTTGCTAAGGCCGGGTGGCTCAAGAGTTCACATTCCAGGGACTGAATTGCGATCTTCAACTTGGCACGACGCTTTTTCGCAACAGGGATACCCATTTCTTCGACTTGGGCCTCGCAATAGCGGAGCGTGGAACCATGCTTTATTAATGAAGCCGCGACGGGGACTAGTTGAAGATCAACAAGGACGTCCGGCCAGGCTGTAATTGATGGTGTCTGGTGATAGCTGCGTCGTGCAAAGGGATACGATCGCTCCGAACATTTAGTGAGATTTATGAAGAGCAGAGGTGTGTCATTTCGTAGTTTGGTTGAGTAACGAATAATTATTGGTAAAGATGTCAAGCTTTGACAAACCGAATTACCCTTGAGCTATCGCAGAATGACTCGTATCTCTCGCATCAAAAGGAATCGCCTCCCCTAATCATATCTTCATTCTTGCATGTATTCAAAATGACTCCAGCTCCTGACAAGCACATACAAGCTACGTGGCCGATAGAAGGTATAATAAGTAGACATTTCATTAAAAAAGTATGCCAACCGGTTTGTGGCCAAGTGAGTTTCAAAGCTGAATTGAATTAAAGCTGGCGTTTTTGGCCAATG
The DNA here is from genome assembly GCA_010623925.1 of Antarctomyces pellizariae. Lineage (NCBI taxonomy): Eukaryota > Fungi > Ascomycota > Leotiomycetes > Thelebolales > Thelebolaceae > Antarctomyces > Antarctomyces pellizariae. The sequence continues at coordinate 239,549 of WCAA01000023.1, read as the reverse complement.
ATCGGATCCTTGGCTGGGGCCTCATCCTCGCCGACGATAGCCTTCCGGCTGCCTGGTCTTGCTTCTGCTTGCACTTGATCTTTCAGGGCACACACGGCTTTCGAGCACGGCACTGCCTTTGATATTAGACTAAAACAACAAGATCGGCCGTGAGAAGAATTCATAAGAACGCACAACTGCCACTGAGGCCATGTACACACCAACGCACTTCTAACGCTCGCTAAACACAAAAATGAACGCTGCCGAAACGACGCAATACCCTCCCATCACTGCCAACAATGCTGTCATCCGACATCGCAGAGATACGGACAGCAGAAGCCAAATTTCTCACGTCTACTCACCACCACTGCAGTCTTCACCAATCTCTATCTCACACCCCCATTCATTTCCACATCCCCATCCGCGTCCTCATCCTCCTCCAACCCCTCCGCATGCCCAAGATGATGCGCAACCTCCTTCATCTCGTAATGCCTCTTCCTCATCTCCTCAAACCTTCTATGCTTCTCCTTCTCCTCCTCACTCATCCCCACATTCGCCGGCTGCGCATCGTTCACATGCACCGCCTTACCACTATGGCTCCTTTCCACCTCCAGCAGCGCCTCTTCCGGCTCTCCAAGCTCCAGACCTGGAATATCATCCTCCTTCGCCATATGATGGACCTTAGATGGGTGCTCAGCGGCATCCAGCTCGTCGACTACAATGTCGTTTGCGTCGAGCGCTCTCATCTCCTCCACATCATCATCCGGATCATAACGTGGCGCATAAGGCGTCTTCGGCTCATCAATCTTCATCGTCGAGTTCTTCTCCTGCTCCGTGAGGTACAAGTTCGCCTCATCCCACTTCAAGCGCATCTCAACCTCATTCGGGGCGTTCTGGGCATCATGACCAGAGACAGAGGACTGGCGATGAGAGGAGCCGCCTAGACGGCCAGAAGCGGAGGACGAGGCGCGGCGGCGCCCCGCGTTGATGGCGGTATTATGGAGGGTAATATCTTTTTCGGATGGGTGCGTGTCGAGGGCTGGGCGGACTGGGGAGAGGGCAGGTGGTGGGGAGAGGGGGATGGTCGCAGTTGATAGCGGGGAGTGGTGGCCATGGTAGGAGTTCTTGAGGATCCCTAGTAAGGTTGTTAGTGTTATTATGGTGAAATTAGATGTGAGAACGTACCCTTTGGGCGCTTTGGCTGTTGTGGTGGGGAGTGGTGTGCCACTGGCTTTGAGTTGTCTTGGTCAGACATGGTTGATATCTAAGATAAAGCTCTTCTGGTGACGAAGCGTTACTTGTGTGATGCTTTGATAGCTTTGACTATCAACAGGCATATAGTGCTTGTCTCGCTAAGAAGTTGTAATGAGTAATATTGGGGTTGTGGTTTGTTGGTTGGGGTTGTTGGAAGGTCCGGCTGTAGCCTCGTCAGGAGCTTTCCACTACTTTCTCGGCTCGAAGAACTCCTGATAATGCGCTGACTCAAGATGTCAAAGTAACAGCGCCAATTATTTTGACTTCAAGGGGAACCCGTCTTTGTGAAATTAGAAATATTGAGTATGGTTACTTGTAATATCAATCAAATGTCTAGAAAATCCATGAATCAAGTCAGCATGAGACAATGAGAGGGGGTTGTGATAGTGTGATGGGGGGATGAAAGGCGGCTGAGTAAGCAGTGGACGTCATGGTTGCAGGGGTTGACACAACATGGGATTCTTGACATGAAGGAGATCACGACATGTCAACCGCGTTATGGGCTACAAACTTAGTACAGATCTGAGGCGTCCTTCTGCACTTGGAGGCATTGGTGAATCGTCGGGCAATTTCAAAAATTAATGTCCATCAAGTGCTTTGGTAGTTTGGTGTGACGAAGAGCTTAGCACGAAGCTGATGCTCGTTGCGCATGTTCAAAGACCGAGGAACACCTTATGTCACAATGTGCTGACCAGTTTCCTTGGGATATGTCGAAATTTATTAAATTTCCCAAAGTTCTCCTTCAAATTCAAATTGCTAACCGATCACAGATTCCGGTTGCGGTAGCAGATGGTCGTTGATGGCAGTAACGAACACCACTGCACGCTGGTGATAGCCATAACTTGCGTTTCGAACGAGACAATGGCAGCAACTGCTTTGCTGCTCGTTTGGGCACCTTGATGAGCGCATGTAAAACAAAGAATCAAAGTATTTCTTTAAGTCGAATTTGCTGAGACGATTGGTCACGCCCAACCTGACCCGTAGAAACCTTGCGCTGATTTCAAGTCCGCTACCACAGAGCCGTCATATTTGTTTGAATGGAACAAGGAATAGTTGTACAGTATTTGGCGATTTTCTTTCCTTCTATCAACCTTGCATATAATTACACTTCGCCTAACGCAGATACCTAATATGATACAAAATGTTTACTTTGGAAGACTCTACTGCTTGGCCTGCTGTCTCGCACGTCTAGCAGCACGCTTCTCCCTCTCCAAACGTGCCAATCTCTGCCTCTCCTCCTTAGCACGCTTAATCTCATACTCCTCAGCCTGCTTAATCTGAGCCTTAGTGCGCTTTCCATCCTTGCGCTCTTGGCCAGTATACTCCTTCATCTCCTTCACACTACTCTGGGCACTCTTCTTGAGATCATCAACCTTGGCACGGAATCCGTCCAGGACACCCTCAGCTTTTGGCGCCTCGTACTTCGCCTTCATCTGCTCAACAGTCAAGATGTCCTCACGGAATTTGCTGACCTCGACTGGCTTGGCGAAAGGATCAACTGGTGTCGGGAGCGCTGACATGCCAAACTTCTCTCTGAAAGCCGCGTTGCGGAACAAGGTAGCCTGACCAGCGGACAAGAGACCAGAGAGGAAGAAAGAGAACTGCAGACCGGCTGGAAGCCAGTAAGTAAAGACCAAAGTCAGCAATGGCATACCGATAGCAAAGAGCTTCATGGTAGTGGCAGACATGGTAGAAACACCAGTCTCACCACCACGTCTGAGGACCAAGTGCAAGACACCAGCAGTGGCGATTGGAAGTGCGAAATATGGATCTGGGAGTGCCAAGTTTTGGAACCAAAGGACACCTCCAGTCTCAAGACCTGGAACTGGCAGCTTGGCCATGGCGCGGAGGAGAACGAAAGTTCCGTATCCAATGAACATCTGCAACATTGGCACGAAAGACTTCCACATCTTGATTCCGGCGCGGGCGTGGATAAGCTGGATCTCGCGACGGACACCCATCATGGCCTGAGTATCCTTTGCTCTGCTCAACTCGGTCATCTTAGCCTGCAGCGGCTTGGTGATGGGCGACACCTGGGCAATCTTGGCAGCGTTGTCGGCAGCGTCCATGTATGGTTTGAGGAGGAGAATACGGAAGGCGATGGCGGTGAGACCGATGGATGCCCACCATGGGGTCTGGCAAAGGACGTGGATGTGCTCGAGGAACCACTCTACGCAGGCGGTTGGGCCCCAGCCGAAGTCGAGACCGAGGGACTTTAGGTACCCGATTGTCTCTGGCATGTCGTGGATGTTGCCGATAATGTCGATGCCATCGAGAGTCGAGGACTCGACTGGCACAGCAGCCTCAACTGGTGCTGGCGCTGCTGGTGCAAGAGCAGCGGCGGCGGCTGGTTCAGTAGCTGGAGTGGTTACGGTCGCGGCTGGTGCTGCGGCTGGCGCGGTGGCTATGACTGGCGAGGTAGAGTTGAAGCGCCTCGATGGCAACTGGCTAACAACAGCGCCGACCTTCATCTGTGGTCTACGGGCGTTGTGCGCAAGAGCGCTTCTTGCGATCTGCGACGCATACTGTGCTGTTGAGGAAGAGAACTGTACATTGTCAGTTGATCCTATTGCTGTAGGGTGCCGATTTTCGTACTTGACGGTGTGAAATCTCCTTCAAGCACCGGCGACCGGCGCCAATGGCCCGATTTGACCTGTGCAGGCCGCGAATGGGTATCATCGTTGTGGTTTGGAGATGATGGGACGACAAGGTCTCGGAAATATTTTGGGCACTGCGCTGCATAATTCTGGACATCGCTCGGCCTTGCATAAGTTGCGGCTGGGCAGCCTTGGCGGCCACTTTATGCAAACGTCGCTCAAGCTCAAGTCATGGAACCACAGATTCTATTGCAAACCAGTTGGTACATAGAGCTCATTTTGGCCATATTCGAATGCCAGATTTATCTTAGTATATACTAAAATAATGATATATTGCTACTTTCCCTTGCCCGCCAGCGGCTCTGATCGCCGAACATGCACCATGCCAACCCATCTTATCTCAATGCGACAGCAACGACATCCGCAGTGCCCTCCCTGTATTTGCTATGCGCCCCGTCTGCTTCTTCTCCATCTTCTCCTTTGCGCCCTCGTCCTCTTGTGGTGTCGAACACCAGCCGGGGGTTTCCATGTGCTATGACGTGGAAGTGACACCCGGAGGGCCGCGAAACCTTGTGTTTTTTGACGTCCTCGTCTTCATATCTATTCACTCCAGCGCAGTCAAGCGATCGAGCTCTTCCTGTCTCCTCAAGTCCGAAGTGCTCTCGCGAATCTCGATACCTGGACCGATTGCATGGGCGTTTCTTGATGCTGGGAAGACCTGACAACCGTTTAGTTTCTGTCGCATATCCCACTATTTCCTCCGCCGCCTGCCGGTCATCCACAAAGAATATCTGCTCACCTTAGTTCCGCCCCATCCTAATCTGAATGCTGCTTCGTGTGCGAAGAGTTCGCCAAAGCCGAGCATAAGCCCGTTGACGAATGGGAGAAAGAGGTTGATGGCAGCGCCGCGTAGCAAACTCCAGAAGGTTGGGGGAGAGTAAAGTATCAGAGGCGAGGATTCGGGCGATGATGACTGTGGAGGGGAGATTTCTGAAGGCTGAGACTGGGAGTATTGCTCGCTGTCGGTCTGGATAGTAAAGGTCGATTCGCTGAGCGATCCGGGGATTTCTTGGTCGGCCATGGCGTGTCTGGGGGGGAAGGCAAGTGACTGCTGGATGAAGTAGAGGTATCTGGAGGACGGAATGCGCTTTGCGTGTAGCTACTTAGCTGTGGGTTCGAAGTGAGATTGGGCAATGAAGACAACCTTGCGGATGTTGAACGGTTCCGCCGAGGAATATCCAGGTTGACAAGGGACATGGCGGGCTGTTATCGATAAAGCTCAACCGAAACGTGACGTGACCATGCTGCCTGGCGGGATAAACACGAACTTTCTGTTTATCGATCTTCATTTAGAACACCTCTAACACAACTACTACTTATCACAGCTTCTTTGGCCAGGCAGCTCAGTGCTTATTATAGTGAGGAGATTAACTTAAACTACCAGTCACAACCCCAAGCACCAGATACTATCGCAATCATGGATTCAAGCCACGATCAGCTTATCGCTCAATTTGTCGAAGCCACAGGCGCAGAGACCAAAAATGTAGGAGCTGTTCACAAAATCCAAGTCGACCTCATCTGCAACCTTGCTAATCACCTACAGGCTGAGCAATACCTTACTGCCTCAAACTGGGATCTTCAGAACGCCGCAACAATGTACTTCGCCTCCCACGAGGAGGGAGACGCACAGTCCGACGATGAGATGGCACAAGCACCACCGGAGTACACTGGACCACGCACTCTCGATGGTCGCCCAGCACCAGATTCAGTGAGTAGATCTGCAGCACCGCCGAGCGGACGTCGTCAACCAGCAAGAGGCGGAATCGCTACACTTGGCTCGTTGGGAGGAGATTCGCACGCTGGACACGGACACGACGATGATGAGAGTGATGACGAGCAGCCACGCGATCTATACGCTGGTGGCGAGAAGTCGGGACAATACGTTCAAGATCCAACCAACCGCGACGATGATAGCACTGCGAAGAGGCTTATGGACAAGATCATGAAGAAGGCGAAGGAGTAAGGCTCTCCAAAATCCAGTCTAGCACTGGCGATTAACACGATATCAGGCAAGCAGAGCGCGAGCAACAACAAGCAAGCCAGGCTGGGCCATCTTCCCGCTTCACAGGTTCCGGAGTGACTCTTGGTGGAGATGGCCACGAGAGCAGACCAGTTCCATCGAGCGTACCTGCTACCCGCCCACCAAGAACAGAGGTTGCCGAGCGCACGCTTCACCTCTGGGACAACGGTTTCAGTGTTGATGACGGACCACTCTACAACAAGAACGACAATGTTAACGACCGTTACTTCGAGGCGATCGAGAACAACAAGGTCCCACACGAGCTTCTGAACGTACCAAACGGACAAGACGTCGACCTCCATGTGCAGAAGCACGATGGTGACTACGCCAAGCCGAAGACTGTATACAAGCCATTCAGCGGAAGTGGACACAGACTCGGAAGCCCGGTGCCAGGCGCACAGACCGCGGCTCCAGTCCCAGCAGCACCAAGCAACTTGTGCCAAAGCAGCTCCTCCGTCCAGGCACCACAGCCACAGATCGACCCTAGCCAGCCAATTATCAACCTTAGAATCCAGCTTGCGGATGGCACTCGTCTCCCAGCTAGATTCAACACCACCCAGACCGTTGGCGATATCTACGACTTTATCAGTTTGGCCAGCCCAAGCAGTGGAGGAAGACAATGGCTCGTTGCTACGACTTTTCCTAACAAGGATCATACTGATAAGAGCTTAGTTCTTGGTGAGATGACAGAGTTCAAGAGGGGTGGAACGGCTGTGCAGAAGTGGGTTTAGATCCTTCGCGAACGGTTCTGACTGACTGAGAGACTGAGTTGCTGCTCTCCGGACTGCACCAAATTTTGGCGCAGCTGGTGAATCTGGTAGATAACTGCAGTCTACTTCATGTATTGGGCTTCTAAAAGCGCGTAATAGAACAGATTTGTCTGCCTTTGTGAGTACCATATTTATAACGAAAGTCATGTTATGGTGTGTGACTGGCGTGCCTAAAAATTATTTTGCTGATCTTCAGAAGGCGCACTGCGAGTTGGCATCGAGTTCTGTTGCAACTTTTCTACTAATGCTGCTGCTACTTAGGAGGCTCTCCAAATATAGTTGCTACTGGGACAACGGGGTGTTGCTGCCACCTCGATCCGCTATCAACGCATTAGGTTCTATAGTCGCCGACCGCTGTTATAGTGCCCTTTGTACTCGAGAGGTTTAACCGGTTTTAGGCCAGGCCCCACTGAGCCACAGAGTGCTCGCATCAGTTTAATCATCATAGGCTGGGCGTGACAGTAGAGAAAGCATCCTCGTTGCTAATTAGTTGTTTATCTCAACTTCGAGTGAAATTCTTCATGATATTCACAAGCCGGTTTTTCTATCAAGGTCAGAACAGGCACAACGCGATTGGAGTAATTTACCATTCTTCGGACCCTAACCAGAGCGTCATGCACTCTTTAGTTTTTGATTAGTCGGTTTTCAGAACTCAAATCTCATCGTTTAACAAATCGAACTGGCACTTGTTAGTGCCCAGTATAAACTTCTTGACTGCGTCGTCGCCTCGAATGTGCTCATTAGCCTATCTCCTTTCTGTCCTTTGTAGGCTCTCGCCCCTTATTAACTTCAAATATTCACAACAGTCCCTCTCTCACACCAAAAGCTCACCCATAGGTGGCTAATCGACTAGCAGAATTTCAAAAAGACATCTAATTTCTTCGCTCTTATTTTTTATTTTGCGTCGAGACTAGACACAAAAGTAACTGACTAATTAGTTAGCTAGTTTAAATCCGACTAGTCTGTCAATTTGTGAGTTGTCGTTGTACCTCTTGAATCATGAATGCATGCTAAAGTAGAAGCGTTCTTACAAACAGGAAATCTCATGCCAGGGGGCTGCTAAGCTTAGCTTCGGTATTGACTCTGTGGCTGATATGCAGACTTCGGCCTTACGGCGGTTAGGTGCATGCGAGAATCCCGGTGTATGCAGCTGTCCACAGCTAGTTGTGGTGACTGCATACAACTGTGTCTCAAAGATGACGAAGCAGGCAAAAGATGGTTGTACCAGTTTCAGATCCAAATCAGCTTACAGATCGTCTATGAGTGTCAGAGTTGGGATGTCACAAGACTCAGATTTCATTTCATATTTACTAGTGTCTTTGCTAGCTTTTTCCCTAGCTTTTGCTATTGTCGTCGTCGTTATCTCGTCCCGCGTTTATCCAGCAAGGTAATAGTGGAGTAAACCCGCTATCGCGTAATTCGGAGAAACAACCCCGCAAGGACCAGGCCTGATTCATTCGACCGCTACAGACATAAGCAGTTTCAATTGCTAAGACCAAGCTTTGAGTTGAAAACTTCTCAATAAGATACTTCTTTGTTATAGCTACAGCTAGTCGCAGCTACTAAACGCACCATAATTTGAAAAAATTGAACAACGAGCAAGCGATACTCGAACCAAATTGACCGACAACATCCTCGAGCCGGGCTGCGACCTCGCCCTTCCCCAACCCTTACAACAAATTTCATAACTCAGCTGGGAAAGCTACGATAACCTATAAACTTCAAAATGACGAACTCAACCCTTATATCTGCCTCTACCTCATCATCCGTCAAAATCACAGACAAAATCAACACCGTCGCAGAAAATGGCACCTACTTCTCCCTTGAATTTTTTCCTCCCAAAACCTCTTCCGGTCTCCAAAACCTACACGAGCGTCTTCACCGCATGGCCGTTGCCTTGCGTCCTTTATTCGTAACCGTAACATGGGGAGCGGGTGGCTCAACTGCCTCAAAATCCCTGGAGCTTGCCGAACTATGTCAGAAGGATATGGGACTTACGACCTGTCTGCATTTGACATGCACGAACATGTCCAGGAAATTGGTGGATGAGACTTTGGAAAGAGCTAAAGCTATTGGAATCAAGAACATATTGGCACTTCGAGGAGACGAGCCTAGAGGAGAATACAAGGACCAGCTGGAAATTAGGAGGGATGATGGAGAGGAGTTTGTTTGGGCGGTCGATCTGGTCAAATACATCAGGAGAAAATACGAAGACTACTTCTGCATCGGAGTTGCGGCATACCCGGAAGGCCATGCAGATGGAAGTCATCCTGCTGAACAGAATTTGGAACATGACCTTCCGTATCTGCTGGAGAAGGTGCAGGCTGGAGCGGACTTCGTCCTGACCCAGTTGTTCTACGATACTTCCGCGTACTCTACCTTCGAGGACAGGCTGCGCAACCACGAATCTGGAGCCTTTAAGACGATCCCTATTATTCCGGGTCTTATGCCAATCCAGTCCTATCAGATCCTGAAGAGGACGGCGAAGTTGAGTAATTGTAAGATTCCGCAGGCGATTTCAGATAGACTGGATGAGGTGAGGAATGATGATGATGCGGTAAAGAAGGTCGGTGTGGATATTCTGGCGGAGATCGTGGAAGAGGTTAAGGGCATCAAGAGCAGGAGTAAGGGACCGAAGGGATTCCATTTTTATACACTGAATTTGGAGAAGAGCGTTGCTTTCATTTTGGAGCGCACGAATTTGGTGCCGGATCTGCATGCGCCGGAGAGTGCGGATGCTATTGATGATTCGTTGGATATACTTCCTAAGGCGCTGGTTTATGGTGTCAAGAAGACGAGGAGGCAGAGTAGCGTTGGGAGCGACCCTCACAACCATGTGATAGTCGATAGAAAGGAGCTTAATAGGGCACTGGAAGCAAGTGGAAAGGATGCAGCGGTGCCAAGAGAGGAACAGAATACGAGAGCGAACACATTGGCGATAAGCGAGGGAGAGGGTGCGCTAGGCAGAGAGGCGACGTGGGATGAGTATGAACCCCTTTCTTCACCTGATGAGAGGCCTATGAAGATGCAAAGTCGGAGGGAGATTTATAAGACGTTGCAGAGGGAACAGGCTCCGAAGTTGAGCTTTGCTTAGTGGAGCAATTGAAACAAGATATGGCTGTTATTCCGTTGGATAGAATTTCATGGTGTGGTTCCTTTGATATCCTTCCTCTCAGTCACTATTTGAGCAGGAAACTAACCAAATTCTCAGCTTTCCCAACGGTCGTTGGGGACCCTCCGATTCCCCCGCCTTCAGCGGACATACCTCCACAGCCCTACAATGGGGTTCCGCCTCATCTCTCCCATTGCCCGCAGCTCAAGGACTCCAAACCTGGGACGCTCCCACATCTCGCAAAGACATCGCCGACTTGTTTATCCGCTACTTGAACGCTGACATCGACTCATTACCATGGAGCGACGAGCCGTCCTCTTCCGAAACCGCCCTCATCAAAGATGAGCTCATAAAGCTCAACCAAAAAGGATACTGGACTTTGGCGTCCCAACCCGCCGTCAACGGCGAAAAATCCTCCCACGAAGTCCTCGGCTGGGGTCCAAAGGGCGGGTACGTCTTCCAGAAAGCGTTCGTGGAGATGTTCGTGCCGGCCGCGGATTTTGCCGCTTTAAAGGCAAAGCTGCAGCAGCTTCCTGAGGTGTCGTTTATGGCGCAGTCCGCGGCGAATGAGTTTGTGAAGTCTTCGGATGCGGAGACGATGCAGACGGATGCGGTGACTTGGGGCGTGTTTCCGGGGAAGGAGATTGTGTCGCCTACTATCGTTGAGGAGGATTCGTTCAGGAACTGGGCTGCGGAAGCGTGGCAGATTTGGGCGGAATGGAGCTCCATCTTTGGAGCCGAGAAGAAAGCTTCGCAAGAGTTCTTGAAGCACATGGGCGAGGATGGATGGCTGGTGAATGTTATTTGGCATGATTACGTTGACATGTCTAAGGGCGAAGGGGAGGGGCTTTGGGAGATCCTGCTTAAGGCTTAGAGGAGGTAAAATCAAAACGCAACGTTTCAGTGATGGGCTCAGCACAGCGATGTTGGATTCGGTGTTGTTGGGTATAGACATTGGTGGGCTGCATAAGTGGCGCAGCATAACGTATTTCTTCATAAGAGCCTATTCAATATCCATCGTCTATCTGTCACGAAAATTTGTTTTTATGCCTCCGAACCAACCCTACGACTCGGCGTTCCCCAAGTAGTACTTAAGTAATGAAAGTTTCGCCACGAATAGAGTAATACTTAAGTAATCAACCACTGGGTGATGACTGCAAATTACTTGAGCAGTGAGTAATGAGTAATGAAATGGCATTGGTAGATAATGGGTACTGTTCTATTCATGGCCACTCGGCTACTTTTGATGAACGCTGCCACGACTGGCCGTTGAGCTTTTCTCGCGAGAAGGGGAATTTCCCAATTTCCAAACCTTTTCAAACATTTAAACTAATAAACCCAACATCAAAATATCTCCAACCGGCGCTTACCGTCTAAATTAAAGCAATTAAAATTCAGCAGTCAGGTGAGGACGAGCAGGTTATAACCGGTCAGGAGACTTAGTATAATTCTTCTACTTGAAGAGCATCAACCGGTCCTTTTATTTAGAGGCGTTCGTTGTATGCTTATTGCACCGCACTTAACTGGCTTGTCGGCAAAAAACGATGAGCTCTTACTGAATTCAAGATTTGTCAGGATACACTAAAAGTGTCCCTGACATTATCGTCTTCTTACTGCCGCACGGGTACCCTGCATCCACGCCATCAGGCGTACAAGAAGTCTGCAGGAAATTAGCACTTAGTAGGGAAAAAGGCTGTTTAGGTTGGGGAGACCCAACGCGCTTAAGTCCCCATACCAATATGAATGCCAACCGGCCTTTACATACTGGATTTTCAGACTAAGAGGTCCTCATAAACTATTATAAGTCTGGGACGTACGTCGCTAGCCCATTGTCGTGGCTGTGGCTGAAGGTCCGCAGGTTCGGTTGCATTTGTATTGATACGAGGTAATACAAGACGGGGCGACTCCTTCCACCAAGTCAACAGTTTAACAGCCTACTCATCAGCATTCGCCTCCTCAGATTAACACTCAACGCCGTTTTGACCGGTGACAGAAAACAGCAGTAGAGTGGAAATGGATGTGATTAAAAACGTCTACTGACTTCCGGACAACGCATCCCAATCTTTTTCCTATTCCGAACTGAAACGCCGCTAACATTGCGCCTGGTGGCGGCCCATCTTGTCAGTTGCCTTGCCTCCCAATGACAATAGCAAAGGAGCAGATTTTGAGCCGTTTCTGTTAGAGATTGATTCCATGAAAAAATTGCCCCTATCTCTCGCAATTTGCGGCCGAAGTTTCCGTTTAAGTCGAACGAATGTCGGTCGAGATATTGATGAGATGATAGGGCAATATTTACATTTATGTCCCTCGAACTAACACAGAGGTATATGGAAGAGTGCAGTAGTAAGACGTTATAGAAGCACAGACGTAGTAGGCCCACCACAAGTTACTGTAGATTTCATTGACCTCGGTGTTCCATAGAGAAACTACGCAAGGGAGATGCCATATGTCTGCTGCATGGCGTAGCAGTAATCGCCAGAGCCTATTAAGTGGAATTTCTTGCAATTGCTAACGATGCCGGGCATCTGCAGCGTGGGGGCCCCGGTAGTGTGCTAGGGGCCGCTGAGAGAGGTGGTCGACGCGCCGGAGACGTGGACGCAGACGTAGTGGTCAAGCCAGAGGTTAGAACACTTCGTTGGTACAGGACAAATCACGGTGCTTCGAGGTGTTTCAATCAAGCGCAGAGATACATACCACCGTTGATCTGCGGGTTTCATTTCTTGAACTGGCTGTCGCTGATGCCGTACTGCGACTGTACTGCGACTCAATCGAAACGCACTGGCCGCCAGAGGCGATCTTATGGAACTTGTCATAGTTGTCGGCCAGGCCGGGCATGGTAGGGAAGGGGCCCGCCGGAGGCGTGGTGGTGGTGGTCGTAGTCACCAGAATAGTGCTGGTAGACGGGGCGGTAGTCGCGGGGGTAGACTTGCTGGCGGTGCCCTACACAGTAGTCCCTGGTGATGTCAAGATTGGGGCATTGGGCATGGGGACCTAAATCCTTGAAGCGATCAACAGTGAGGTCCCAGCCTCGGACGAAGGTCGCGCAGGTGTCAGCCGTGTTTGGAGCTGCCGAGTAGCTACAGCTAACATCTCGGCGCACAAGCACCGCTTTCGCGGCGATGAGCCCCAGGAGAACACCGAGAGAAAGGACATAGTTCAGCTGCATTGTGAAGCTTTGTTTGTTCGAAAAACATGTGGCGGAGAAAACAAGACTGATTGATATCTCTGATGCGACGAGGAATGGCCGGTCTCAGTCTCAGGGTGAAGACGACATGTTTTTATGACTAGAAGCCCCCTTTGCTTCCCCCTCGCTATCTGCCTAATCTTCGCGTCTTCCCTTGCCATCGAAGTGGGACCAAGCTGGTTGTGTACTTGATACTCAAGCTAGACCAAATGACCCAGAGACAGAGCAATCTCGGTGCCAGGACGCAGAAGTTCTGGCTATTGGTTACAGTATTAATCGCGAGTGGAGCTTACAGGTGAAGTTGTGTTTAAGGTGGTGGATGTCAGCCTAGGAAGATGGAGGAAGTATGGAGGTTGGAAGACCAAGTCCATGACAGCGGACAATTAAGGCCGTTGTTAATTCCCAGCACACCCATCGCGGAAGCAGGTACCTGCATACCTTACCCTATGTGCGTCAGCGTACGTGGATCAGGGTACTTAAGCCAGGGCACTTAAGTCAGGGTATCTTCCTATGTGTTGGAGACTATCAGGCTCAGTACTAATATAGGATATCAGAGAACCAGTACTCGCTAAGCGAGCAGATTTTCTTTGGCACGTGCTTTAATGCTTGTAACCGTTTTACATATGGAAAAATCCATCCAAAGGTTACTTACATAAAACCCGAAATACACTGATAGACTATCCCCCTCACGACTCAGGGACAACCTCCTTCTCCTACCTAATATTCCGCCAGCCTATCCCCCAGGTAAACGCAAACGCGGTCATCACCATCCCCGCACAGGAGTAGAAGACGCGGACGAACCCCAGATTGTACGCCTGGGGCACTCTCAAGACCTCCTCGGGTTCCACGGCTTCTCGGAATGCGGTGGCTCCCGCTGCGAGCACATTCTGCGCGCCGACGTTCGGGGCGTACATCGCCAGCCCACCGTCGAGGCTGTGGCTGAAGATAGTCTGTGAAGCAGCCGAGAGGGCGATGGCGGCGGCGAAGGTTTGGTTGAAGGTTAGTGCGAGGGTTTTTGGGATAACGACGATGGGCTGTTGATCGCGCCGTTAGACTCGAGATTGGAGAGATGGGGATGAGTGCTCACCATTTGTATACTGCATCCTCGCCCGATGCCGGCAAGGAATTGATAGCATGCCCACTTCGCATCTGGGGTAAACGGCATGAACCTCGAGATCAAGCCTGGTTCGTTAGCTACAATCACACAGCTTGCCACGCCCCAAGGAATGTAGTACTCTATCTTTCCAACTGTTGCGGAGTCAAAAAACGTCTATAGTGTTTCGGTAGGTAGTCGCACCTAGGGCTCCTGATACAATAGCCGCCAGCATTGGCCGAGGATCCCAGGTAAGACATGTACTCCGCTGAAGAACGGAGACACGCTCCTCACGGGCTTGTAGTGTATTGGGAGGTAGTACGAGGAAAGGAATATGCAGCTAAAAGCAAATACACGGACGAATCAGGACGCCCCTCTGGCGCACCATGGAATAAGGGATTATTGCCCCGTCACCAACGCGATACTCCCAGGCAATGAAAATAAGAAACATTCCCCCTCCACAGCAGAAGAACCCAATGACGGTTCCGCTGTTCCACGCACACTTTGTTCTGCCCCATTCGAGGGCCATGAGGAACATAACTGCGAATGGTGCAAACAGGAAAAACCCGAACAGGTCGAGACTTTTAAGCAGTAATTTGAGCGTGGGGGCTCCGGCTGCCGTGGTTTTGCCGCCACTGTTCGGGGTTCTTTGATCACTAGTAGGAAGACTGCGGCGATACTGCCGATGGAAAAATTGATGTAGAAGCCTGAGAGTTCAGCAGTTGTAAAGGAGGGGGATTGAGACTTGAGGATATACACCACCGCCAGGTTGTATACTGCGTCAATGCATCTTCAATCAAAGGGGTAATGACTATACAAATTTGACCAACTGGACTACTGTCAGCATTCAGAAGACGTTTAAATGTTGCCCACTGGCAGCCGTTTACCTGCCATCATGATGCCCACCATTGCTGGGTTCGATGTCAGCCTACCTAGTTACTTAATCATTGGAACAGCTGCGCCTATGATGGTGAGAGCTTCATTCATCATCCCGGAGGATCCAGACCTGCAACGGCCCCCCGATAACCAGCATATTGGAAGACTGAGCTGCGCCGCATATCACCGAGCCCAATTCAAACATGGCGATGGAGACGAGAGGGTGTACTGGGGATGTTAGCACCTACAAGAGCATCGTAAGAGCTGACTTGCCTTGGTGTTGAGGTGAGAGTAGAATTCCCCGTCAGGGCCTGAAGTGCACAGCTGGTTATTCGGCCAACCGAGGACTAAACGGTGGGAGGCGCGGGATTCATACTTTGCTACCACGTACGCGCTGCCGTACCAGCCAATATCGTGCAGGGAATGGGAATCGCCAGTGATACGAGGGATGACTTGTTGTGGAATGAGAAGTCTGGAGTGCGGGGGTGATAATACTCACAGTCACAATGATAGACATATCGAGCATCATCAAGAAGCAAACCACCGTCACCGACGAAACGACGAGCCACAACTTGACACCCGAGATATATTCTTCCTCGGGAATCGCATCATCGACGGGTTTCTGGAAGTCTTCCGAGAGCCTGTCGGAATCTGAAGCATATCCCTCATCCACCGGAGCCGCCTTCTTTGGATTGGCGACATTGTCAACGGGTTGTCCCTCTGTTTCCTCCATGCCAGGGGACACCGACAAGTGTTTCGCAAATTGCCGACGTAGGAAAAAGAACAAACTCTTCACTCAATCAATATATGATGGTATGTACTATATGTATGCACCTTCAAAGACGCAACATTTTCCGGCGACTGCCAGGTAGAAGTGGGATTGACATGCTACCCTGTTTGCAAAAATATCAGCTTCGGGGGTTTCGGAATTTCCGGTGGCATCCCAGCGTATGTGAACGTCTTGTAACTTCCAATCTATGGGCCCATGCAACATATTGCCGCCTTCCAATAGTATGCAAATGAATCTGTCGTCGAATCCCGGCGGCGTTGTGCGCACATCACCGGTTCCTGATGCCCAAGCCGAAATGCTCTGTTCGGCGGTTGAGTTTTTCGGGATTCAGGTCAGGTGCTCACGAGTTATCGCACTCATAGCCGGTTTCCTCTCTTCTTTCAGGATAATTTACCTCAATAATCTATTTAGCTGGTCAATTTTGATATTATAGCCGCCGATACCCTTATTGTTTATTCGGGGGAACTGTGGCTCTCGGACTTACTGGAATTCTGGATTTTCAATCCAGTACACTCATTTTGAACTGAGCACGAGCTCGCGAACCCGGGATATTCGCGAATAACCTTGGTTCGAGGGGCCGATTTGCTGAATGTCAGATCTGTCGCGGCCTTATTCGCGAAAGTCGAAAAACGAGGTATGTCGACCGAAAGACACCAGTGCTTCCGCCCCCCAGCAGCTGGAGCGGGCTTGCGGTACATTATACACAAATATAAATTGGGGGACATAAGATGCTCCTATTCTTCTTGATATCTACCAATTACCAACCGCCTAACGCCACAAAGCCGATTTCTCATTTTCATTTTTCATCTCTATATTCGTCTCACAGCCTCCCCTTTCACCCTTCTTTCCGCTCCATTCCCAGCTACCCAACCCAGCGTCTGGCACTCTTGAACATCCTAACCCACGGCCCATACTCGCCCCACTCCTCACTTGCCCCATCAGGGATATATGAGCCTACGTCTCTCATAATAGTCCTCTCCGGATGCGGCATCATAGCCAGCACTCTACCGTCCTTGCTCCTCACACCAGCAATGCCTTCCGGCGATCCATTAGGGTTAGCTGGGTACTGTGTTGTGTATTTACCGTAGTTGTCGGTATATCTGATTGGTGCGCCTCCCTTAGCAACCAGGTCTGAAGCAGCGGTGGGCAAGGTAAAGATAGCGCGGCCTTCACCATGGCTCACCACAATCGGAAAACTACTTCCATCCATGCCGTGCAGGAAGACAGATGGGTTCTCCTTATCGTCCTGGATTTTGACCATAGAGACGCGGGCCTCGAACTGTTGGGACTCGTTATCCGTGAATATCGGCCAGCCCTCACTACCCGGAATGAGTTCCGCAATCCTCGTAAGCATCTGGCAACCGTTACAGACACCCAACGCAAAAGTATCCTTGCGCTCAAAGAAAGCTTTGAATGTCGGTCTGGCATTCTCCTCATGCATAAGGATACTCTTCGCCCAGCCCTGACCAGCGCCCAATACGTCACCGTAGGAGAAGCCACCACAAGCTGCAATGCCGACGAAATCGGTCAGGGTGCGTCCGGAGATGATGTCGCTCATGTGGACGTCGACAGCATCGAAGCCTGCGGCCTTGAAGGCGAACGCCATCTCCGCATGTCCATTAACGCCCTGCTCTCTCAGGATCGCAACGCGTGGCGCCTTAGCAAACTGGGAAGAGATCATAGCGGTGAGCGGCATGATATTCTCCTTAGGATCAAACGTTAAGTTGTATGACAGGCCAGGATCCTTGGAATCTGCGATGCCTGCGAATTCTGCGTCGGCAGAGGCAGGGTTGTCGCGGAGTCTCTGGAGTTGGTTGGAAGTGCTAGACCACCACTCTTGCATCGTGTGGCGCTCGAGGTGAGCAATTGGCTCGGTCTTGTAGCGGATAGACAATTGTTGCTTGGAAGCAGCTGGGATACGACCGATTTTATGGACGAGTCCGGGCGGTGGGCCGCAGGTGGCGAAGCAGCGGATGAAATTAATCTCGTCACTCTTCTTTACCTGGAAAACGGCGCCAAGCTCCTCGTTTAGAAGTGCATCGAGGATGTCTCCTGTCTCATCAGACTTAGCGACGTCGTCGAGGATGATTTCAACACCGCAGCGACCAGCAAACATCATCTCGACGATGGTGGTGAAGAGTCCACCGTCGGAGCGGTCGTGGTATGCGAGCACAATACCAGATGCGTGCAGCTGCTGCATGGCGTCAAAGTAGTCGGCGATCAGGTCAACATCGCGGACATCTGGGCACTCGTTGCCGATCTGTCCACAGGCTTGTGCAAATGCCGAGCCACCCATGGCTTGCTTGCCCATGGCGAGGTCGACGAACATGAGGACCGTCTCACCGACGTCCTCGAGACGGCGGAGAGCTGGAGTCCAGGTGTTCTTGACTTGTTGGACTGGCGCAAAGGCGGAGATGACGACAGTCATTGGTGCGGTGACTGACTTGTTCTCACCGGTCTCTTTGTCCTTCCAGGATGCCTTCATGGAGGTAGAGTCCTTGCCGACTGGGATGGAGATGCCGAGACGTGGACACATATCCATACCAATAGCCTCGACAGCCTCGTAGAGAGCAGCGCCCTCACCTTCATGGTTGACAGCTGCCATCCAATTGGCGGACAATCTGACACGGTCCAGACCACCCTGGATATCAGCAGCGGCCAGGTTGAGAAGGGACTCAGCAACAGCCATCTTGGCGGACGCAGCTGGGTTGATCAAGGCCAAAGTCGGCTTCTCACCGACACTCATGGCCTCACCGGTTGGCATACCACCAGTGGCGAGAGAGGTAAGAGTAACAGCACAGTCAGCGACTGGGGTCTGCCATGGGCCAACCATCTGATCTCTGACAGTCATGCCACCTACACTGCGATCTCCGATAGTGATAAGGAAGGACTTCGAGCCAACAGCTGGCACCTTGAGAGTAGCCTTAAGAGCCTCTTGCAACATCTCCTCGCTTCCTCTGCAGCCCTTTGTCGACCTCATGTCGCACAAGCTGGCGAAGCTGTCGAAAGCTGGAAGCGAGTTCTTCTTCGAGGCGACATTGCGCTCCAAACGTCTATCCTTAGGGAAGAGGGTAGACATAGGCAGGTCGATCGGTCTTGGGTACTCTGTGCCCTCACGATCAGTGACAACAAGAGTGGTGTTGCCCTCCTCTTCTCTGCCAGTAACGCGTCCGACATCAGAGAAACCACAACGCTCGCGGTTACAAATGTTGACAAACTTGTTGAGTCCGTCCTCGTTCACGCAGAGCACGTACCTCTCCTGAGCCTCGCAACACCAAATTTGAAGCGGGCTCATACTCTGGTCTGCGCTTTCAACCTGGCGAAGCTCAAACTTTCCTCCATAACCAGCATCCTTGACCAACTCTGGCAATGCATTAGACAGACCTCCGGCACCAACGTCGTGAATCATGGCGATTGGGTTGTTCTCGCTGAGAGCAACACAAGCATTGATAACCATCTGTGCGCGGCGCTCCATTTCAGGGTTACCACGCTGAACACTGTCAAAGTCCAACTCTGCAGATCCCTCCCCGGAAGCATTCGAGGAAGCAGCTCCACCCCCAAGACCGATGAGCATGGCTGGTCCACCGAGAACGATAACATGCGCGCCTGGCTGGACATCTCCCTTTCTTTTAAGTGCAAACTGTGGTCTGACAGTTCCGACACCACCAGCAATCATGATTGGCTTGTGGTAACCTCTGTAATCATCTGGCTCACCGTCGGCGGCAACATCTGTGAGCAAAGTTCTGAAGCAACCCGTTAAACATGGGCGTCCAAACTCGTTGTTAAATCTTGCACTTCCGATTGGTGCCTCAAGCATGATATCCAAGCTGGAAGCGAAATGTGCCGGTCTGCCAAGGTCAACCTCCCATGGCTGCTCGTAGTCTGGCAGAAGGAGATCCGAGACCCAGAAGCCACAGAGTCCAGCCTTTGGTTGAGATCCTCTTCCAACGGCGCCCTCATCTCTGATCTCACCACCGGAACCGGTCGCTGCTCCTGCGAAGGGAGAGATGGCGGTTGGGTGGTTATGAGTCTCCACCTTGATCAGGTAATGAACCATCTCCTTGGTAGCTCTCCAGGAGCCAGTGTTGTAATCTGGCGCCCAGAAGCTGGCGCTGTTGCCCTCAAGGACGGCAGCGTTATCACTATATGCAGACACGGTCCATTTTGAGTTGTTCTTGTGAGTGTTCTTGATCATCTCGAAGAGAGACTTCTGCTTCGCGACGCCGTCAATTGTCCAGTTGGCATTGAACTGCTTGTGACGGCAATGCTCAGAGTTGACTTGTGCAAACATGAATAGCTCGACATCATATGGTGGCCTACCAATCTGAGTATATGCTTGGACCAAGTACTGCATCTCTGGCTCATCCAGGGACAGTCCTCTCTCCTTGTTGTATGCCTTGAGGATGTCGAGTGAGTTTCCATCTTGGGCGAAGATGTCGATGACCTCGAGCGGCACACGTTGGCCCTCGGCGAACATGGCCTTGACATCTGGTTCAGAAGTGGTGAGGTTCTCAGTCATGCGATCGAAGAGGATGTCTCTGAAGCCTACATCAGAGCCCTCGAACGGCTCAGAGAACTTGACACTGATGGCGCGGCCTCTCTCGATGCGCTCGAGGTGCTTCACACCACAGACAGATGCAATACTGGTTGCTTTGGAGCTCCATGGTGAAATATTTCTTGGGACGACGTAGTAGATCCTGGTGTTTGGTGCCGAAAAATCGAGCGCTTCGTTGACGGCGGAACCTTGGGACCCAGGGAGGAGTTGGCGAAGCTTAGCATCGGTTTCCTATGTTGTGTTAGTTGCCGTCAAAAGTGACACTTCTAGGTCTCCGAGTGTGTGACGCATAGCATCCTCAACAGGCGTACAGCAAACGACAGTCCTATCAAATAGGTAAAGAGCAGATGTGTAGCTTCGTCTATGCCAAACTGTGCTCAGGTCGATCTGGTCCCGATGTGGGTGAGGAATAGGGACATACCCTAGCTTCATCGCGGGCAGCTTGCTTCAGATGAGCATAGTGCACGTAGACGGCCGACACTTCGTCAACCTTGGCGGCTCCAGTCTTGTTAATCAAATCCTTGATCTTCTGAGCTGCCGATTGTGTATACGCAGGCTCTCCAAGGAGAGTAAGGTACTCCATGGTGGATGAAGTACTTTCAATGTGAGTTTGTCACTCAAAGTAAAGAAGTGTGAGTGAAGAATATCGGTTGTAAGGAAAATAAGTCCAGCGACCGCGGGGTCGCCTCTCCGTATTCCGGGGTGAGTGACTGGACGGTGGGGACAAGGATGACGAGGGACACTATCGGCCTGAGGGTGAAGAATAATCCGGTGATTGGCAGCTGACAGGTCGTTCTGGGGTTGGAACACGGCTAAGCAGACCTCGCAGGACTGCACCAGAAATCTTGCTTACATCAGCATCTAGATTGAACTCCTGACAATCGACAAGGCTGGCGTCGCGTCTCAAAAAGTGGATTGTAGTGCCATATCTGGATTTCGACGCGCGGTGATAACCACTCTTTTTCCTTGTAAACATAAACGCAAAAACACCAATTTGGATTCTTGGCAACATATACTGGCCTACATAGTCACACACCTCAACCCTCCACTCCGCCTATTATCACACTTTTAGCCGCTGCTGGCGCATCCATCACCAAGATGGGCGCCGTTATCTCTTTCTTTTCTGGCTTCGTTGCGCCAGTGTTTCTCATCATATCGCCAATTACATCGTATGCGGACCAAATTGCGTCGATATACAAGACGAAGTCTAGCTCTGGCTTCTCACTGGACATTCCGCTGATCATGCTGGTGGCCTCCATACTTCGGTTCGTCTTATCATACGCGAATCCGCCCCTTTCTAGCCCGCACTTGCTGCATATGAAATTCTTCGAAATGCCCAATGTCGGACTTTATGCTAACATGCTGGCGCAGCGTCTTCTACTTCCCAGGCGCCAAATATGATGTCTCCCTCCTCATCCAAGCCTCGATCATGATCGTGGTACAAGTCCTCCTCCTTCACGTCGCACTTGAAAACCGCCCATCCTTCTCTTCGAAAGGCGGCGAAGCAGCTGTTCCATTCTCTGGCATAAACGCTCCATCTTCTGGCGACCGCCCGTTCAACTTCTGGCAATGGAAGTCAACAAAGCCGTATGTGCTCCATGCTCTTACCTAACAGCCCCGCCGATGTGGAAAGCTTGACGAAGCTTGGATGTCTTGGCGCAACTATTGACACTTGGTAGATACTGGCAGTTCCTGCTCTACCTCTTCATCACTCTCTGCTTCCTTGAGCTTACCCTTGCGCCGTTCTCCGTCTACGGCTCGTACTCTGCACTCATTGGATATATTGGGCTTGCTATCGAAGCTACCCTCCCACTCCCACAGATATTGGCCAACAAGCGCGCTCGCTCCTGCAAGGGCTTCCGCCTCTCCGTGCTGGTTTCATGGTTGGCTGGTGACGCGATGAAGATGCTTTGGTTCTTCACCGCCACCAGCGAGATCCCATGGAGCTTTAAGCTCTGCGGGATGTTTCAGGCGTGCTGCGACTCCTACCTGGGTGTCCAATACCTGATGTATGGTGAGGGGCCCAGCCCAAGCCATTCTGGACATAGCCATGCACTTGCAACCAGCAACGGTCTTGCTCACCCGGGCGGAATACCAAGATCGAGAACGCCACTTGGATATACGACGAACGAGAAGGAGGAGAGGTTGGACTAAGTGAAGACCTTGCGTACATATGATGTATAAAGTACTGTAATACTGGCACTGTCGACGACGATGGAGCGCTGCCAGAACGGGGATGCAGAGTTGAAATATCGGCTGGAAGCGTGTCCGAGGACTCGACAACCATGAAGAGAAGCAAATAGCCGCGGTTTCCGAGAGACTCGGGTTCCATGAGTAATGTGCCATCCAAACATGGCATATTGCTTAGGAGTTGACTGCTCGGCCAGCGTTTGGATACCGGTGTCGACAATGTTGCTGCTCGAGGAAGAAGAACAACAGACAGGATATGACCGCATGAACATATGGATAGATAACGTAATAGAACGGTAACAGCATATAGAAGAGACGTACTAGTATAATGAATAATGGCGAAAGCATCATCCTCATCTTTGAATTCTCTTCCTCCCCACGACTCTACGGTGCTGGTGTGCTGAATATGAAAACGAAGCGTCAGTAGAGCAAGCGCTGGCTATCTTGCCTCAGTAGTGGTGCATGATGGAAATTTCCCTGCAGCGAGCAAGCCATCAGTGCGCTACTTTGCGCTCTTTCTAGAGGCTCCTGTATGGTTTTCGGTCATGGCATCGACTGTTTGCCGTACGTGGGGAAGCAAGTTGAAAGAACAAGCAGAAAACGCGCGCAAGGCAGGCTATCGTTTAACAAACATTGACACCTAGTCTATGCTGTTTCTGTCTCTTGGCTTGCGCAGAAGATTCCAGCGGCATTAACTCGAGGCGCGTCTCGCACATTGTGGCACACTCTTAAAAGCCCGATCTCGCCCATCTTCGACCTGTTGTTCCTTACAACCTCAACAACCCACAACTTCTCTTTCTTTCTTCTTCTACAACAGTCCTCAACAAGCCTAAACAGCTTTCATCATCTCAAACAGTAAACGGCATTTGCTTCGATCTCTTGTTGTCCTTGTCCATCAACTCGACATCAGACAACCTCACAGATCAAATCGCCGACAACGATACAGCATCAGTACTATCACGTAAGAGCTCGCTACTTACGCTCCTCAGACAACATCATACCCACCTCAAAAAAAATTCCATAATAATTCTACCTTTCTTGTTCTCTGCCTAAGTACCAAAGCGTCGCATTGTTGTGGTCGTCCCCTCGAAGGTTCTGAAGTCATCTTTGCGTAGGCACCTCGAACTCACCACAATCCTTTGTCGACGACCGGCTCGCGCAGACCAGCTTCTGCCTACCTCAAGAGAGAGACTCCGTACCTCCACGTCCTCATCATATCTTTCCCATCCTTCCGCTCTCTGCACTGTCTTCCGTCAACAATCCCACAACATACCGACGACCACCTCGCACACATCTTCAACCACAAACATCTCACACAACTCGCACAACTCTTACATTGCCGATATCAATCAACAGTACATTCTACACAAACACATTGTTGACTCTACTGACACGGCTTCAGAACCGTCGCCATGCCGAACTGGAAGACCTATGAGTCCTCTACCCGCCTCCTTTCCGCTGTCATCGCTGCTCACCCGGAGCTGAAGCTTAACTATTCTGGTAAGCGATTTCACTTTCGCTCATATGTACAACGCCCCAGTCGCATCACCCATCCGATACCTTTCCAACCCCAACAACGGACTGGACGACTTCACTTTTGGACAGTATCCACAACGTATGCTGGCGAGAACTCGGGCGACCTGTATATCCCATCTGGGAACAAGTGTACCGCATTGGAACCTTTTCTCATCACAACCCCAAGCACATAACATCACATGTAACATTTTCCACACACCCCAATTCTGCAAGTGCAGCTAATCGGTCACCACATCTAGCCCGGCTCACGTCCACGGGTAGAGCTTGGGCGTCACTACGGAGGTGACTGCGTCGTCTCCGTCTGGACAACCGACCCCGCTTCATCAGGACTGATGCAAAGCGTATCACGGCTGCGTTGGATTATAGAATCGGTCCGATCGAAGCGGACATTCCGTCTGAGGCCACTCGTACTGATTGGCTTTCCCTACTTGTCACATCAATGCACATATGTACGCAAGCACAAGAGCAACTATTTGAGCCACAAGTGTGGCTGTACCAACCGATCAGGACTAACGTCCAACACCAGAGATTCTACGTTGCTTTGGCAGCGATACTACTCTGGATGGGTTGAAATGGGGACTCCGCACGATCAAGGCCCACGTCTCCAAGGTCAACCAAGCGCTGTCTTCCGGCACGGATCCGAAGGATCTTCCTGTGGGAGGTGGACGTTGTACTACCAGGGCTTTCCTTATGTCACAGCACATCACAGCACATACACAGTTTCAGTGCAGCACCACAAGTTATCAAGTTCCAGATCCTCAATGTCCACAAGGCAATTTGTAGACTCCAAATTGATGCCATCGACGGCGGCAGGGACCCAAAGGGATATTGAGCTTGGTGCCAAGCGTACTGCTTGAAGCTCTTCTGTTTCGGATTCCTCCCCAAGTCACTGCACATACACATCACAGCACAAACCTTGACCTCTAGTGTGGTCATCCAACCTTCACAGGACTAACAGTCGGTTTAGATATTGCTGGATACTATGGCGACTGCACCGGTGCGGCCGTCGACCATCGCTTCCGTCCAATGAAAAGGATGGCCGCAGAGATGCGTGCCACCAGTCCTGGAAACTATGAGAGTTCGTTCTAGCCACCATGGATCAACCATCGACTTTCCCAGCTTCCAAGTGGAATGCCGTGTTTCCTCCGATTATTCGTACTCGGCTCTACTCCATTGTCCACATCATCTCACACCTCACCCAACACTTGCCGAACACCCGCTAACCTCCCCCAGCAATTGCAGATAAGTACGAGCGCGCCTCCGCCGAACCCACAACTGCCAAAGCCATCACTCACCGCTTCGCCAAGCTGCGCGCCGACCCCGAATGGAGCTTCATGACGAGCGTCAGCGAGCGGGCCGCTTCTCCGTACTCCGCTTGAACATACTCAATCCCCTTAGACAGTGCTAATATTGATGATAGTGGCGGCGCCCTTTCCACCCCTAAGAAGCTCAGCAAGGGCACTACTGCTGCAGCTCGCAAGCGCGCTCCAACTAAGGCCAAGGGTGCTGCGAGTAAGGAAAAGGTATGGAGCCCCTAACCCACTTGCCACCCCCTCTCCCCCCAACCTTGCCTCCCTGACCATGGTCGCCATGTGGAAACTGACGTTTGTAGCGAGTGAGGGCGGAGGATGATAATGAGGAGATGGGTGAAGAGGAGGATGAGGATGAGGATGTCACTTTCTCGTCTCAGTACGCCACTCCGAAGAAGGAGAACCTGCGTAAGGTCAGCACTGGCCGTGTCAACAAGGGTGGCGCTAAAGGAGTTAGTAAGGCGGGCGCTCGCTCCGCTCGCGGCAAGGCTCAGCAGCCGGATTATGTTGAGGAGAACGATGATGACGAAAGCAATGTTTCAGTTTACAACGAAGAGGATGGACAGGATTATGTTAGTAGTGGGCATGGTGGTAAGAAGGGTGGTTATGGGGAGGAGGAGGACGACGATGATGAGGAGGAGGAGGATGCCTTTGTCGATGCCGAGGGGGGAAACTAGTCTCTTCTCATATTTAAGGATTCGGTAAATTCTTCCCCATCAACCCGCCGCCCCAGCATTCTCGCTCACAACTTTAGGCAAGATCGTCTGACGAGGTTCTCGTCCGCTTTCTTCGCTTTAAGCGGTATCACTTACGACGCCTACGACTCAACCCTCTCTCTCTCGCGTGCCCACCTGGTCCTGACTCTTTTCGGTGTAACGGCTTTTGCGGCATGAGACGGCGCTAATACAACATCACCAAACACTCTTCGTCAAATCCCCTGCACGCCGCACGAGACGTCTCTTCTAGCCTGGGGCGAATGTTGTTGATTGGAGGCGCAGGATATGTAGAAGCCAGAGGGCCGAGTGAGGAGTTTGTGGGGATTGTGGATTGTGGATTGTGGATTGTGGATTGTTCCGGGTGGCTACAGCAAGCAATGATGTGAGATTTGCTTCTGGTCACTTACATCTTGTATCTTCAATCTTTGCTATGCTGTGTGATCTGCGAAGATGCTGACTCTTATAATCTATCTAACACTCGTACTCGTACTCGTTCTCGTTCTCGTTCTCGTTCTCGTTCTCGTTCCTAAGCACGAAGAAGTGCGCCGCTAGCCGTACTTGCCACTTACGACACGAAGATGCGTGCGTGCTCTGCGAGCCGCCAAGTCTAGGAAACTAGGGGCTTGCGAAGTAGGTTGAATTTCCACCGTGGTACTTGCTTAAAACTCGGTCAACTTCCCACCTCGAGGTGCTGGACTTGGGAAAAGGTAACAGTTAACATCTAAATTGGAATTTTTTGATCTTGGTACTTTGGCAGAAACTGGTTAGTTATTGACGTCTTAATAAGCACGTTGATTATTATTATTCGGTTCCTGTCGTTTCTTTCTAGGGAGGACACATAGTGGCAGGTGGCTGGCTAATCGGTCAGCAGTTCCATAGAATAAACTAAATAGTAAGTATGTCGATATCCAAGTCCAGTTGTTTCTTTAAACCAGACAAGACACAAAGGGCGCTAGCTAATCGATCGGTAAGCTACTTTGTACCTCGACAAGTATTTCCATTGCAAGTTCTTGTTACATGTCTTCAACCAATCTCAGCCAAGAGTCAAGAGTTCACGCTAAAGTAGAATCGTATTTACCCGTCGGCAAGCTACAGTACTCAGTATAGTCCCCAAGTCGGAACGAACTACTGAGAAGTACCCTTAACACTCGCTGTATGTACTCTAGCTGCAAACTTGGGAAAAGCACGGCGTGGAGGGATACACTCTGGTTGGCCAATTGGACTTGGAAAAGTGAGGAGGGTCGACGCCACAACAAAATCGGGAGATCTGCGTGGGGTTTCCTATTGCAGCCGCATGGGAATTGGGAAACTGGTTTTCAGTATTGATGCTTTTGGAAACACCACCGCTTATCATCTGCTTTATTCTTCCAGGTGGTGATTTTCTCAAAGTGATGATGATGTGGGGAGAAGTTTGAAGTGAAGGGTGAAGGGTGAAGAGTAAAAGGTGAAGGGTGAAGATTGGCGTTGCAGAAGTGCAAGCATGCGAATCTCGATTGTGTTAATCATGGGAGTTTGCTTTTGTTTGGAACCATGTTTCCAGTGACAATCCTCCACGTTTCTAAACCCCTTTGAGAAAACTTGAACAGGGGTTTTCATCCTCGCGCCTTGGAAGCAAACCCATGGAGAGAGGAGTGAATAACGAAGAGAGAAAGGGGAATGAACAACGAAGAGAGAAAGGGGGAATGGACAACGAAAACAAGAAGAAAGAAAACAGAATGGAAAGCGTGAGTGAGATTGCGATGACAAAGAGTAAACATTCATGGCAACGACAACTCACCAACCGATAAAACGTGATGTTGTCATTCGAGGCGATGTAGCCCTCTAACACTAATGTTGCATTTAGCCGGCCTACGCCAATTATGTCAACGCTGCCCTATCGCGATGTCGACAAGCAGAGACATGCCCAAAGACGTCCACATCAGCAGATCTCGTCCAAGTCACAACTCCAGCTTACGGTTCAGGTCGCAGCGGCCGAGCTCAGGCCAGTCAGGCTAGCCCACGCTATGAGCCGTCTGGGAAACAAGTGCATTTCAGTGGATCTCTAGCGGCCTCGCGGTGCAATCGGTATAGCGCGAACCCTCATTTGGAGGCCTCATTTAGAAGCCTCATTTGGAGGAGCGCATGATGCAAAGGTCTCTTCCAGTTGGCGAGAGACATATTGGCGACGCCCTTTCTTCTTCAGCTCTGTAAACATCCGGGGTTATCTCCTTACTCCTTGCTCCTCAGCCTTGACGGGCAAGAGCTTCAAGACGGGTAAACAGAGAGAGGAAACACCGGTGATGGGGGATTCTGACACGCGGTGAGATAGAACTCTCCTAAATAAGCCAAGTAACCATATACGTCCTAGGTAACCCGAGTAACCCAGATAACCCGAGTAACCCAGATAACCCAAGTAACCCAGATAACCCATGTATCCGAAGTATCCCAACTAACCCAAATATCCCTAATATCCCTAATATCCCAACTAACCCAACTAACCCAAATATCCCCAAAGCACTGTCATGCCAACACCTCATCTCGGACATGTGCGAAATCATGGTCTTCTTTAGTGGCTCCTCTCACTCGCCATCGCCCCATTCTTCGGACCGGTATCCGCAATTCAGCTGCCATAATGCAGCCTTGCAGATCAAGCTTATCTTATTCTGCGTTTCCCCTTGGACTGTGCTTTCATTCCACGTACAAACGCTTCGTATTCTGTCTTTGACCACACCTCGCTCATATTGCGCTCAGACTCCGTTTTAACCTTTCTTCGTGGCAAGGAGAGATCTTCCATTTGTGAAGTTATGATTCTGCATCATTCTTCATGGCAAAGAGAGATCTCCCATTTATGAAATTTTAACTCTGCATCATTCAGTACATGTGATTTCCCTTCGTCACGTATAATCTTGGCATAACCCAATAAACTATGCATTCTTCATAACTCTTGTCTTCTATGCATTCTTCATAACCCTTGTCTTACTCCAGCGCTGCAGAGCTCTGTCGGGCTTATCGCACCAGACATTGGCTGGCAGAGTAGCGCGGGCGCGGGCGCGGGCGTGGTGTTTTGGTGCCGTGCGCGCGCTACCCGTTTTGTCTGGCCGCCCACTTAAAGGCAGAGTACCATCAGTGGTACCATCAGCGCTACCGCCAGCGCTACCCTTGCGGGCGCCGCCAACAGGTTACCCACCATTACTTCTTGGTTGCAGGCGAAGAAGAAAGAAGAATGAGGTAAATACTCAAGGCGATTGAAATAGGTAGGGCGCCCACACAGTACGAGTTTCTCGAGTTTCCGACGTTTCTTGGCCCCTTGATATCTTCTTTGCTATACAGTTTGTTGTACAGAGGAATTGCGGCACAGATTGAGCGATTCTTGACGTTGCTTGACTCCCGCACGCCACGGGTGAACATAAACGACACAGCCAGAAGTTAGATCTACCTGCGACAATCAAGAGCACAGCGCGCGAACGACGATCGTCAAGCTTGAAACAGCAACATTGCCCTCTCAGACTACCACGAGACAGCGCAAAGCAGCAATTGTTGACCCTCGTAATCCCGTACTCTCGGCTTCTACGTCACAGGTCGGCGATTATCAACAGGGGTACCGGCGCGGTCCTCGCTGCGAGACCAAGCATAAACACCAACAATAGCGCGAATTCAGCTCAACACCACCACAACACTCTCGCAGCAGAGTTACAGCCACAACACCACATAGCAGAGAGCGGCAGAAAGCAGCAAACGGAAGCAGAAGGAAGCAGAGATCATGAACGACCCATATGCATACAGCCAGCAGCCGCTGCCCCGCAAGGCCATGCCACTACACCTCCAGCCCTCGGGGCCTTACTCTCCCGTCTCGTCACCATACCATACACACAGCCGTTCTGCGTCAAGTAGCTCGCAGCAGCAGTTCCCGATGGCGCCACCGACTATAAACTACCCCCCTTCCCAGGGACACGCAGCGCAATACCCGGCTCAGCGCGGTCCAGCGACAATATACACGAGCGGCAGGACGCCGAGCACAAAGACTTTTGTCAGCACCAACTCCTCCGCGCAAAAGGCGTATAGCTATAATGGACAATCGCCTGTCACTAGTCGTCAGGCATCAAGCGACATCCGCCGTTCCTCCAGCTCCAGAAGCGGCGCCAGTATCGCGCCGACTTCGTATGTCGCGCTTATGAGGAAGCAAAAGGCAACGGTGTGGTGTGACAGAGCCCAGCACGAGGATCCGAGGTTGCTGGCATCACAGCGCGCAGCCAAGGCGCGCGCCGAGCGCGAACTCGCCAACGACAAAGGGGCCACAAACTTGGGAGGGAAGTCGGGACGCACGCAAACCATGCAGACGAGTTCTTTGGTTGGTGGTGGCAAGGTCACGGCGAAGATCAGACATCATGGGAAGGCGGGGTTGAGTAGCTATAACGCCAACCTGGCGGAGAATTGGGGTGTGGGGGTGGGGGGTGTGCCGATGCGTCTCTCGGCCACTGAAGTTGAGGGAGACGAATCTGATGATGGAGATGTTGGCGGCGGAGGGACAGGGAACAGGCGGAGTGGCTCGGGAAGGAGTTCGCTGAGTGCGAGAAGGAGGGTGGAGCAGGCTAGATACAGACAGAGTGGTGTGTCTACCGCTGCGAGAGAAAGCGGGAGATGGAGTCGTGACGGCACACCACCCTCGGGCGAAACCTCGGGCCACAACTCTATCAAGGAGCTGCCTGAATCCGAATCCGAACCCGCCTCCCAACCCTCCACATCGACCATCCAACGGCGCCCCACAGACTCGCGTTCCACCGGCAGCGGCTCGTCACAAGAAAGGGCAGACGCAGTACCCGACCTGGATGCGGCGAAGGTGGCTAGTAATTCTCTGATGGGGGGGATGAGGAGTGCAAAGGTGGCGCGAAAGCCGAGTACGAGGAACCCGGAGGATTTGAGGAGGAGGGGGAGTGTGGATGAGAGGACGGCTACCATGACGCTGGGGGCGGGACGGTTGTATATTGCGAATCCGGATTGTGATAGTGACTGAGACGAGTTCCTGGACGATGGAGTAGTCAATCGGAGATAGGGGAAGGAGAGGGAGAGGGAGAGGGAGAGGGAGAGGGAGAGGGAAGATGAATAAGGGAAGATGAATAAGGGAATTGTATAGTGAAGTGCATGCGTCAGTGGCATTGTCAGGACGTATATCACTTGCATAGGAGGGTTGGGCTATATCTCAGCAACAGCGATAGAATAGAATACGCACTATTTGCATAGTGGCTTCCTCTTTCAGTAAGGGAGGCCTATACGTAATGAAGACAGTCAACACATTCTTTAGCACCATATATATCACCCTGCGCTGCACTGCGCCAGTCCCTTGGTAACTCAGGCGATTTAAAGACGAAGAGCATCCCATGCGCCGCTCGCCGCCGGCTACGTAGAACGCAGTCGCTTCCTCCGCATTTTGCTTCCATGTGCTCCGCCGTGGCTGTCTACGTACGTACTACGTTGACAGGCGAGCTGTCGTAGAATAACCAAACCAAAATATTTCGCTGGACCAGCTAACCTCCCAGGAAACCGAGGTATCCTCTGCTAGCTAGCAAATACACCTTCCGTTTACACCGCCCAGGCCGGAACTCCGCAAAATAAACACTGCTACCCTCGGCACGTATCTTCCCCTACATGATGCCAACCAACCACTTGGTGAGCTCGTTACGAGTCTCGTGCGAGATGCTCGCAGTTGCGGGGGTTATGTTGTTGTTATTGTTGTTGGCCAGGGCTTAAGGGTGTCTGCCGGCTGGTTTGCCAACTGGCCGAAGCTTGCTGTGGGTCGTCTCACGAGGACGTACACTGCGCCTGTGCTGGTGAAATCACCAGCCAAGAAGCCTAGCTAATCGGTTGTCCGCGTCCTTGAATTCTGTGGATCATTTTGTTGCCGTGATTGTCCTCTTCATTTCCTCAGTGCTGGCGTCAGGTAACCTCCATCGTCCTGTTCTCCCCTTGTCCCTGGAGTTCTTCTGTAAATGGCTGAAAGCTAATGAGTTTACTGAAGACGGTGCGGAGCAGGATTGGCGTCGGATGGTGGCGGGCAAGTTTTGAGTTGAACATCGTGATTGTTGCCAGTAGCGCCGCCAGGATGATAAGGATGCGCGTTTTGCGGCGGCGGGGGTAGAAGGTTAGGAGCTGGCTTGAGGATGTAGTTGGCATCGTGAAGCGTTTTGGAGCACGAGGTAGATTAAACGAGTAGACCTGGCGGCCGGAGGGGTGGCCGAAGGTGAAGTGTAGATGGCTCGATCTGCAGAAATCTGAGATCGTGGAT
The DNA here is from genome assembly GCA_010623925.1 of Antarctomyces pellizariae. Lineage (NCBI taxonomy): Eukaryota > Fungi > Ascomycota > Leotiomycetes > Thelebolales > Thelebolaceae > Antarctomyces > Antarctomyces pellizariae. Next base: position 207,248 of record WCAA01000023.1, on the reverse strand, counting down.
GTTGAAAACGTGCCGGGATCGGATGGCGGAGTTACAAGAGTAGATGCTCCAAGTGATGCCTGGTTCGGCGATTGGTTCGTGTGTAGTTGAGGAATAAGCGTTTGGAGATGGTGATTTGGTGCGGCGATCAGTTGATGAAGCTGGAGGTTACGAGGTATCCAGAGTAGTCGTGGTGCGCGGCAACTAGTTGGCGAGATTGTGACTGATGATTAGACAACTGAAGTGAGGATACCCGCGGTAGTCGATATCATAGAATAGAATAAGGAAGCTAGGTTGCCAATGTGATGACAGAGGAGAAATGACTAACCTTCAAGGTATGCTGCATGGACGGATCATGCGTTGCGTACCTCCAAGACTTTGGTCCCTTGGTCTGACACAAGCTCTACAATTGCCATGTTCCTCTTAGTCAGAAAGAAGACTACTTGTTATGTACAGAGTAATGATTCCCCATCAACCCTTTGTGGATAGAACAGTTGCAAAAAGTGATCCATCACAAAGTTATAACCACGCCTCATACTGTAAAAGATCTTGTGGAGGACAACTCCAACCCCACGATGTGGTGGACGGAGTGAAAGACATCATGGCAGCTAAAGTACAAGCATGGGAAGCAAGGCTGCAAAATGCACCTTGACGGCCAGCCTTGCACTAAAGAGTGTGGAGTGACTGGCAGCATTACGCTAGCTTTGGTCAGTTAGCCTAAGCCACGAAATTCAATTAACGCGCTTATCGGCCGGGAAAGATCGCGTCTCCTTAACGCGTCAACCACTCAACCACTTGACTGGTAGTGTATTTACACGACGTTTACCCATTGAAGCTCGTAGCGACGCCAGCGGATTTGTTGCAATCACAATTACATTGTAACGAAGCTATCATCTTTTTAATTCCAATCCACCGTAGAGCACTAGACTCTGTTCCGTGCAAGCTAGCCGCCCTGTATTGAGCTCCGAAGCCCAACACCGTCATAAATTTCGAGGGCGACCCCAACCACAACACACCACCATGGATACCGCCATGATGGACGCATCGCCCAACCCATTGAAGAGGCAACACGAAGAAGAGGCAGCAGACTCCAATCCAGTGCACAATTTTGACTCATTCGCGGCCAACAACTCCGTTCAACCCGGTGGACATGTCAATGGCACCCAGCCACCTTCTACTCCATCACAAACCGCCGCTTCTGCGCAAAACGGAAGCCAACCAGGCCAAGTAGGCAGTGGCCAGAGGGAACGTTCTCAATCAGTCATCTCTATCCTTTCCGACCTCTCAGATCTGCCGCCAACTCCGGCCAAGATTCCCGTCGTCCGAGTCCCAGAACTGCCACAAGAACACCGCAATGCTTTCTCTGCACTTACCGGCATCCCGGAGCCACCCAAGAAGAAGCAAAAGCTCACATTTGCGGAGCAGGAGGACCGCAGGATAAAGAAGGAGATTGCGGCGGCAGAAAAGACACAAGAGAGGGAGAAGCGCGAGAAGGAAAGGAGGGATAAGGAATCTGAGAGGGAGGCGGAGAGGAGGAAGAAGGAAGCTGAGAGACAAGCCAAAGAGGCTGAGAAAGAGGCGGAGAGGAAGAAGAAAGAAGCTGAAAAGCAGGCAAAGGAGGAAGAGAAGAAGAAGAAAGAGACGGAGAGGGAGGAGAAGAGGTTGTTGAAGGAGGCGGAGCATGCTAAGAAAGAGGAGCAGAGGAAGTCGAAAGAGGAGGAGAAGGCCAAGGCTGAGGAGGAGAAGAGGAAGAAGGAGAGGAGTCAGCCGAAGCTGATGAGTTTCTTTGCTAAGCCCAAGGCTGTGGCGAAGGAGGAGTCATTACCGGATAGGTCGAAGAGTCCAGAGAAATCACGAGAGAGGGCTGAGAGGAAAGATGAGGAGAAAGAGGAATACGAGAAGTTGTGGCCGCCGTTCTTTGTGCAGAACAATGTCAATTTGGCACAGCCGCCGGGACAGAGAGATGAGGCTGCTAGAAACAAAATGGAGGATGACCTCGATGTGTATCTGTCAGGAGAGAAGAAATGTGAGTTGAAACGCCCGCTGAAATGCACAGTTCTCTTCAACATGCCGTCAATATGCTTCGCTCGCCGCGGCAAGAAGCCAACACCGGTCAAACATATCATGGAGGAACTTCTCGGCACTAGGGGATCCGCCAGGCCTATTGACCTCACCACAGAGTCGTACAACAGAAAGCTTAAGGCGGCAAGAGAGGCACTGAGCAAGGTCCCATACAAAGTTCTCAAGTTTGCAGAGGATGTGCGTCCACCATATACGGGAACATGGACGAGGGTTCCGGCGGAGGGCCTTGAGAAACTGGCAAGAAGGCCATTCGGAAGATATCAAGGGACACATCTTGATTATTGCTACGATTCTGAAGCTGAGTGGGAGCCACCAGGAGAAGATGAGGAAGATCTGGGTAGCGAGGATGAGGAGGAAGAGGTGGATGAGCAGGATGACTTTGATGGTTTCCTTGATGATGCAGATGATGAGCTTACAAAGTCAAGAAAGCTTGCTATGCAGATGCAAGGTGATTTGGAGCCGAAGAGTACCGGGCTATGCTTCCAAGACGAGCAAGGGAGAGTCTCTAACATCTTGGTTTCGCACTTCGAGATGGATATTATCAATGGTAAGCTCTCAACTTTGTCCAGATCCTTATCTACTCTAGAGACGTCATGCTAACCTTTCTCGCAGAAAATATGCGCCGCAATGAACCAGTTGACCCATTCTCGGACAAGTACTGGCCATCTCCCATCACAAAGACATACATGAATTCACCACGCCTTCCACTCAGCGGCATCAAGAACCCGCCCTCAGCCCATCTTCCCGCGTCTCCGCCTCATCCACACGCCGCACCTCACAACGCCAAGATCACCGACATGCTCGGCATCCACCCAAAATCCACACCGTCCGCTTCCTCTCCTCTCGCAACGTCCTCCATCAACACCGTCGCATCGCGTCCCCGTGGCCGTCCACCTAATCCAGACAAACAGCCAGGTGGGTTTAAAAAAATGATAGAGCCTGAACATCTGAAGGAGTTCAAGAACGAGGTACAAGGCAGTGCACTGAGTAAGATTGGGCTGATTGAGGTGCTGAACAAGAAGTTTGAGAAGGTTAGTAAGGCGGCGATTAAGAATACGTTGGAGGCGTATGCGCAGAGAGTGGGGATTAAGGAGGCAGATAAGAGGTGGGTTTGGAGGGCTATGGAGGGTTGAGGGTGTAAAAGCCTTGGGAGCTCGAGGGAGTAAGTGGAGAAAAGGAGAATTATAAAAGGTAGATGTGTAGCGATATCACGATTTGGCAGGAACAAACGGTAGAGAATACGCTAGATTATGCTGAGATAGCTGAAAGTAATGTAACGATATGTTGCTCTCCAGCCCGCCGGTCGGACTACCTAATTTTGTTGCCTACAAAAGCGAATCACCAAGCCACACCGCTGAGGCCTACAGCCAACTGGTTAGCAAATATCCCAATTGAAGACGAAAGCTTGGAGAGCATAGCTATGCTTTGGTACAAAGACAGCTGGACGTTTGAAATCTCCGCGGTCTATCTTACTCTTTTGTCAGGCGCGCATCAAAGATACTGGACAAGCTCGCAGACAAGCTCAACGAAGGCTTGTTTGCATCCGATATTTTTCTTTTGCCGCTGTGCCTCTAACAGGAAATTAAAATCAACAGCCTCAAAGAAAACGAGGTGATTTCGGTTAGCTTGGATCAAAGAGCTCGGCCCAGTTGTTTGACCAATTTTGTCGTCGAGTGACAGAGAATATAACGAACTTGGTCGTCCTTGACAATCTTGGAGACTCAAAATGGATCAAAAAGCTTGAGGAGGTACATGAGCATTGACGGGTCCTTGGGAGTCGAGACTATATTCATCATCACTCTTCTCGTACTATACGATATACAAATTAACAAGTCGTAACAATGGTCGCTGCCCGATTCACACTTTTCTCCAACTTCCCCACTGAAATCAGGGAGAAGATCATCCTCGACACATTGGGGGAGGATCCTCATGACTACGATGTTCTCGATGTCTTCTTCAACAACCAGTCTGGAAGGGATATCTATCCCACTCTGACTCGACGTGGGAGAATGGAGGTCGAGGACTTGATTGAGAATCATGAGGTGGTCATCACCGAGGCTGAATTTCAGAATAATCATCCCCACACAGAGAATAAGTGTTGTTATGAGAGAAGATCAGAGCCATCCATGACACCAGGGGTTCGCAACTGCCACTGCTCTGACGATTCCATCGCAGCGACGAAGATCCATCAAGTTGTCTTCCGCAACGTGGAGAAGATGAAGTTTGTTTATGAGCAAGTACTTTCAAGCTGACGTTCTGATGTAGTAGCACTAATGCTAAGAAGCAATGAGTTATCTTCTGCAGCTCAGCATCAGCATCAGCCCACTCATCCGGCATTCTTGCGCCTTGCTTCCCCACCCTCTTAAGCTCCCCAAATAACCTATCCCGTTCCCCCTTCGCCTTCGCCTTCGCCTTCCCAAGATACGGCGTCCTCCAGCTTTGCGCCGCCATCTCTACCAGTGTCTCCACGCGCTCCTTCCTCACACTCTCATAAAACCTGAGAGCCCTGTTAATCGCCTCTGCCTCCGGATTGGGTAAGGCGGCAAGGCATTCAGCTATGACCGCAAAGTCCTCAATAGCCTGTGCAGCTCCCTGTGTCAAGTGCGGAAGCGTGGGATAGCACGCATCACCTACCTGTGCCACCGAACTTTCCACCCAGGTAGGCAGTGGCGTATGGACGCGGAGTTTCCACTCACACACCTCTCCCTCAGGCACGAGGTCAAGCATCTCTTTTATGAGGGGTTGAACTCGGAGTATATTTCCAGCATGTCTTTTTTGGAGCCTTTGGTGATGTAGGTTTCTTCTGGTGTGACGGCAAAACTGGTACCCGGTTGTGCAGTCGATAAGTTGTAAGTCTGATGTCGCGACACAGGGTATGCGACGATGTGCTTTCGCGGCTCCATCCACCTCGTCACCGCCTCAGGGTCCAATAGACCCAATAGCCCTTTGGCGTGAGGCCCGGTGCCCATTTGTTCGCGCGTGAGCATGAATGATTATGTAGGCTGCTTGGCCAGAGTTGACGATTGCTGTTGTGGCGTTTAGCTTTTTCAGCAACCCCGTCCTAAATTTACTCTTAATTCCGTCTGCTCCAAGCAAAACGTCACCTTTAACCGTGTATGGCTCTCCATCTCTTGGCTTGGTGACGAAGGATGGAGTTGGTGACCAGGAAATGACCCCGACGATGGAGGTTGAGAAGTGGAAGGTTATGGCTGATTCCTTCGTACAGTCATCGTATAATGCCTTTGCTAATGATGCTCTGTGGCCGACGCAGTGGGGTAATTTATAGGTCTTTGCGAAGTAGTTTAGGTCTACGAGCCGAGTTCGGTGTCACTGGATCCTTCTTTTTAGTTGTCACTCATCACTTCAATCACTCTCTACACATGCTTTTCCTTGTCCACGACTTTTCCTTGAGAAAAAAAGTGCGAAGGAACATACGTCTAATGCTAGCATTTCTCAGAATCACAGCCTCTTTAACAATCTCATCCCAAACACCTAATCGATCCAAAATCCTCGCCACATTCGGCGCCAACTGGATACCTGTTCCCACAAAACCAAGATTGGGGGCTGTCTCGTACACTTGGATATCTTTGAATCCCTTCCCTGCCAATGCGAGCGCTTTGCATCGACCGCCAATGCCGGCGCCCACGATGCGAATGCGAAGGCTAAGGATTGAATCCTTCATGTTGATGATGGTTTTCCTATTGACCCATGGGGAGGTTAATAATGAGAGATGAGGGAGGAAAGGCTTTGAGTATGCGCATATAAGTTATAAAAAGTGGGTGGGGAGATCTATATGAGATTTACTTGTCGCGATCTCCCTCCACCATGGCAGTCAATCGCGGGGTAGTGGGGAAACCTTGGAGGTTACCGATCGAGAGGGATAAGGTCCTAATAGCCACTTTTCCGCTGGCATATTGAGTCGGAGATCTCTCCGACATACCTCGCCAATCTTGGATTAATCAATTGGCGAACAGGTGGTTGAAATGCGTCAGTAGTTGGCCTGTTGGAAGTGAAGATTGCGGGAGAGATGGAGGCTCCTCGAGAAATGGAGGGATGGGACCAATGAGAAGTGGTGGTGTTTGCGGAGGCGGAAGCTTGGCTGGCGGGAAGGCGATGGGGATACGACAGACGCCGTACGCATCAAGTACCAGCACCACTTATACATCCAAATAGCAGATTCGCATCACAGTGACAGAATACAACATACTTCTCGTACCAACTTTAACTTTGTCAGAACCATCGTTAGTAACAAATGGTTGAGCAATAGTAGTCAACGAAGAAAACGGGTTTTGTTCAGAGCCCTTCTGGAGCAGTAAATACGCTAGATACAACGCTAATTAAAATGCCTATATACAATCACCCACCTCATCTCAACAGCTTTTAAGCTGGGTATCACATATTCATCATCTATCATCATCGTACTAGCCATCTCTTTCACACATTTGCGTGTACATATATATCCCATCCATTCCAATCGCGTTTTCCTCCCATTTTCGATTTCTTCTTCCTTACTCCCATCTTCTGTTGAAGACGTCGAGCGTCGACGCCTTAAACTGGAACAGTAGTGGTGAATGCCGCCGAGTCGCTAACCAACATACCAGCAATAGCAGCGGACGTCAAAGTCGAAAAGACACCAGCAATCAGCGCGGAGAGCGCGACCTGGGCTACTTTGCCTCCACGGCCCTTGCCGGCAAGCTGGGTAATGACACCAATCTGAATAGCGACGGAGGAGAGGTTTCCGAAGCCGCAGAGGGCATAGGTGGCGATGAGGCGGGAGCGGGCGGAGAGTTGGGGGATGTCGAGCTTTTGGTCGGCGATGAGCTGGGCGAACTGGTTGTGGAGTTAGTATCTGCTTGAATTTTGGGAGACGTGGAGGGGAATGGAGGGGTGGTGGATTGGAACTTACAGCGACGAACTCGTTGGCAATAACCTTGATACCGATCAAGCGACCAACGGTCAAAAGGTCATCCTTACGGACACCCAACAGCCAGGCGACAGGGTAGAAGAGGTATCCAAGGATGAGCTCAATGGTCAAGTTCCACTCGTCCTCCGTCTGTCCATCAGGCCACGTTCCTGGCTCTGGGCCTCCGTGCGCCCATCTCGTTCCGATGGAGATGTACTGTCCCCACCAGGTCAAGATACCATTGATCATGGCCAAGAGAGAGAGAATGATGAGCAGGGAAGCGGCAATCATGCCAGCGACCTGCAGACCGAGCCATCCACCCATTCCAAAAGCGTGAAGAGCGTTCTTTGGCTTCTCCTCCGACTCATCTGGCTCTGGGATGACGATGCGGCCGGAAGTGAGAGTCTCCTCAGTTTCCGGGTAACGGAGCTTAGAGATAGCAAGGGACGCCGGAATAGACATGACGCAAGAGGAGATGAGCGCCTGTGGATTGATACCCATAGCGATATAAGCCGCCAAGACCGAACCAGCGATCGTAGCAAAACCAGATGTCATGACCTGATGGATCTCGGCGTTCGTCAAATGCGGCACAAACGGCTTGATCAACATGACAGACTCTCCCTGACCGATGAAAGGCGAGGCGGCGGCGACGACGGCCTCAGCACCGGAAACGCGCATGCCCCAGAAGAACAGGGCGCCGAATTTGCCGATAGCCCATTGCAGCCAGCCGTAGTAATAGAGCAGCTGCACGAAGGCGATGAAGAAGATGATGGGTGGGAGCACGTTGAGAACCCACCAGTTGCCGCCTGGGAGCTGGTTGCTCATGGATTCCTCGTTGATCAAGAACTTGGCTCCTGCAGCAGAGAAGCCGAGGAGGGAGGAAGCGAGAAAGGCAATGAAGGCGAAGATATCGTACTAAAAGTGCTGCGTAAGCAGCTGGTAAAGACAAGAAACTGCAAGAATGGGAATCACTTACACCGGCCTGGGTTCTCAGTACGAAAAGAGCCAGAATAAACTGAGCCAACATGCCAACAATGACGGTATGCCAAACAATCTTCTTGCGGTCGCGGGAAGTGAGCCAGAAGCAGAAGAGGATGACGACGAGGCCGAACATGGAAATAGCGCGGTTGGCCCGAGTGTTATCCTCATGATCTGGCTCGATGAAAGTACCAAGACACATAACGACGACGGTTCCGATGGCAGCTATTGGAGTGCGAAGCTTGACTGGGACAAACTCGACACCACGGTGAACGACGTTCTTCCACAGGAACTTGACTGGCAGCATAACCAAGCGAGCTGGAACGTAGAACGTGACCAGACGAATCATGACGAACAGCCAGATGAGGAATGGGATGAGCCATCCCAAGTCTCTGTGCAGGACCAACCCAGTAATCCACCATCTTGATTCGAGGTCAGTTGAGATCTTTCATTTCAGTCGACAGCTGTCATTCTCGGCACCCGTAGCCGGACAGTGGCAGATCTAAAATGAGAGAGAAGTAACTCACGCAGTCATGAGAGCCGCAATAAAGATATGGATACCAATTCTGACGGCCTTTGCGTGTGTTGTGCAAAACTTCTGGAACTTGTTTGGCTCTCTGTACTCATCGTCGTCGCTTATAATGTCATTATCGCTCCTCGCCTCGCCACTCTTGACATCGGCCTCGATATCATTCTTATTCGTGCTGTCGCGGTCGGATTTCTCATTTGTGTAGAAAGGGGTATCAATCTCGCGGACAGCCTCGATGCTGTTGCCTCTGTAGCTGTTCTGCGCGCTGGTGTATGGTGCATGAGAAGCGGGGACTGGAGCGTGGACGACCGGCGTAGGCTCAGCCTCGATTTTTTCTGGCGAAGACATTTTTTTCGGTGATGTCAATCTCTATCTATCTCTTGGCAGCTTGCCGCGAGTTAGATTGGTGTAGAGAGATGAGATGGGATTGTTGGCGGCTCCTTCAATTCAGAAGGATGGATGAATCCAGACACGCTGAAGAGAAGAAGAGAAACGCGAAAAAGACGGGAGGGGGGCCCGACGTAACATATGTATAAAACGCGACGACCTACTGTGTCTGCTACCCTGCTGATGGGCGTCTCGGTCGGTTGTCTGCCCAGTGGCACAGATACCGGGTGTCCTCGCACATGATTTACAGTTGACAAGCTGTGTTATCCACACTATCCTAAGCTTAGGGTACGGCATGCCTGCACTTCTCCAGTTTCCAGAAAACAGAGGTGCAGGATTGGAATCGCTGAGCGGAACTAAAGAGACCAGTCTGATCCAGTCTGATCCATTGGCAAACTCTCCCCACCTGGTGTCCTCCTCCATAAGCAATGGCGGCTCTCATTGGCTGTTAGCAGGGTCGTCCTCGGCTTTCGAAATAATGGGCGGCTCCAGATTGTGCACCCTCCCGTCCTTGTGAGAAGGTGAAATCTTCTTCACTAAACTGCGATAAGATGGCCGTCCCTCTTTTCAGGCTCGAAGAGGATTTCCCACCCACACCAGACAGCGGCAGATTCACTTGGCACTCGCCTGTGGCAATTGGCGTTGTTAGAGCTACATAGAGTGGCGCTAGAAGCGTCATCCCTGTGCCACCAGCAAAACAATCATTACCAAAGTCATCCAGATTTATGCAGCTAAACGCGAAAAGGCAAGCCAACAGGACGCCCAGATCGCAGCCATGGTTCGTGCTGAAATAAGCGAGCATTGGCAGGCGGAGACCGGCGGGGTGGACCCCACCACTCGTCGCCGCAACCATGGAACTTAGTAACCTTATTAAGAAGGTCGCGACCACAACTGTCCACATGAAGGCAAGTTTTTTCGCAGCCAACGACGAATTTAAGAACCCTCCGCAGGCGCACCAGCACGTGATTAGCTCCGCATGCAAACATGCCGTTGCCTGTGGAGGAGGAACGGGGAAAGCTGTGGAGCGGATCTGGCCGACTGCGCACGCTGGGTAGGGAGATTTAGTTGGTGGAGAGACTGTGGCGATAAATGCAGAGAAGGGCCGAAGAAGAAGCTTAGTCTCGGAGGGCGAGAGGCGACAAGCTGGGGAAAATCCACTGTTGGTTATGTTCGGGGTCAACATTTGGAAATCAAGGTTGTCGCATTATCCAATAATCAACTCATGGTTGTCGGTTTGAGGACGAGCTGCTGACATCCAGCTGTCGGAGAGGTGAATATCGAGGTTGTGTCAGTTCGTTGTTGTCTTAAGATCGTTGATAGCCGAAGATTAGGGCTGCACTATCTGTCAATCACGATAAACTCTCAGGTTGCCAGCACAATTTCAGGGTTTCATCTCCGCTATCTCGCTATCTGATCCTGAGACCCTTGCTCTCACAGTTTAGCGAGTGGTTGGATTCCGAGAAAGCCGTACGCAGGACGGCTTGCGGAGTAGAAACTCGGGGTGAGACCCAGCGCTGAGGCTCAGCAGCGGCACACCGTTGAATGTGACATCTGGACACATCCAATGTGATCATCCGAGTGCGAGAGCCCCCATGTGGAAAAAATTGCAGTTCTGCAGGATCTGTGTCGAGAGAGATCTTGTGGTGTCGTGAGCGTTAATGAGCAGACGCCACAGGCGCCACTAATATTGATAACACGATTGCTCAGGATGAGGGAGAAGATAGGTAAGTGAGAGATAAGCATCGCTCTTGATAGATTTCCGCCTTAATGTGCTAGGCTTTCTCCTGGTAATGAGCTAAGGCAGGATCATACAGTATCTTGTCAATCTGAAGGCCTGCCTGTCGTGACCATCCTGCACGCTACTGTCGCTAGACCTGGTAAAAATACAATGGCACCTCCCCTCCAAGCTTTTAAAGCTTGACCTTGTCCTGTTCACATGCCTTACCATTGTCCCCTTGCCCGTGCTGTATCACATCTCACCTTGCTCTGTAGCGCCCAAGCAACCAAGCCACCGGACTTCGCCGCGCAGCAGTGACCAGGGCCCATCTCCTTACTTTCGGCGTTATCTCGCACCTCTTCTGCGGCATCCGTTTTTTGTTCAATCACCTTTCGGCCGGGAGATGAGCCCACAGCGCTCTATCTTACCTCACCTCTTTTCAATACGTGTGTCAGAGCACTTCTCCCTCACATCACCCACTCCTCGCCCGCAGCATCCCACCTCTCCCCTCTAACCCGCCGTCCCACTTTCTCCATCCTCGCTTTCATCTCCTCTTTCACAAACTCGCACCATTGCTTACCCGCCGTTTCCTCTCCGAATTGACTTTCCAGCACATCTCTCATGACACTCAGCGACCAATGCAATAGCGTCACGTCGCCGTCATCTCTGCCAACAATATAATCAACGCCCGAGCCAACCAAGAGAGTCAACTCTTTTAAGTTGTCCGGCCTCGTATTGTAATAGAGAGCGCTGTGCTGATGGTCGGGCGTATTAAAGTTGCTTCCGTCAGTCGAGGTCTGTTGAACTATATCAGGTGGCGTTGGAACTTGGCTGGAGCTGGAGTTATAGCTCCCTGGTGAAAGATGGCTGGCTGTTTGAGACATTGGCGACATGAAACTCGCAGGGGTTGGGCTGCGCTGTGGTGGCTGGAAGTTTGACCCGTTGTAAGAGTCGAAATTGATGCCTAGGAAAAAGGCAGGATCCGACAAATCGTTGAAATATGATGGATCAGTGTAAAATTGTATAGGTTCGTCAATCAGCAATGGCTGGTATGACGTATCCGTATACCCTGGATTGCCTGCGTGTGTGGTTGTGGCCAGATTTGACATGTATGTCGTGGTAGCTGATGCGTAAGTTGGAGAAAATATCGACGTTGACTGTCCCTCGAACATCATTGCATTAAAACAAAACAGAGGTGGCGTCATTGATGCTGGCATAGCCTGGAAATTGCTGATATCGTTGCTCATATATGGTTGAGAAATCTGCAACGAGTAGTTGCTGAAGTCGGACGACGGCACACCGGAAGTGGGTGAAGCAGAGTCGTTACATATTGGAGCTGGAGGCGTGGAGTAAAGTGTCTTTGGTGAACTCCTTGATAATCTATGCGGCAATTGATAGCTAGGGTTCACATTCTGACCTGGTTCGGCAGCAGCCAGGACTTCGGCCACCATTCGATAGAAGACAATGCGAGAAGTCCAATATGTCGTGAGCAGCTGAGCGGTTCCCATGTCGCAAAATTGGAGGCCCTGAAACGGCGATATACCAGCCGTATTTAGCCCTTGAGAACTTCGGGGCAGCTGTTGGACAGTCCAGTAAAGTGGTTGCTTGGGTCCGTTTGTTTCTGCTTCCTCATCAACTCCATGGAGCCCTGTAAACCAGTGCTCGAACTCTTTGTGTATTACCCAGCAGTTAGCGAGCAAGTCTAAAGTTTTGGGCCATCTATGCTGGGAATTTACACCTTTGGGCTTCGATGATTTAATGTTTCGACGCGCCCGCCCGCAGATCTCCGGAAGACGAGCTATAATATCCCACAGCTGGTCGTGAGGCGTCTTTCCAGACTTTTCAAACGGTCCGGATATCCACTCATAGCTACCGAGAAACGTTCGTTGGTGATTGGAGAGAGCATAGGTAGTCTGCCAAGGTCTTGTCAATAATCATCTCGTGGTAGATCTCCGGGGAGTGGTATTTGCAATGGATATGTGGCTCTCGAGGGTATATTGGACAGCCCATAGCACAAAGAGGTTTTGATTGGGACTGCAGAGTTGTACATATAAAGTGGCATACACCGCAGTCTCCTGGAGAAGTGTTGAAATATGGCAGGAAGCAGATGAAAGCGACCTCGTGCATGCCAAACGCGGACGGAAGTAGCATTCGTGCAAGCAAGAGTAGCACGTTTGCGGCAGCAGCCGGCATTGTGAAGGTAAAAAAGCTGTGGACTCTGAAAGAGACATAGAGAAAGTTTTATACTTACAGCTAGTGGTCGCCACACGCGAGTAAAGAACTCGTGTGCAGGAGATTCCTGGTAAGCTTCGGGGCCGCGTGCTTTGACACTTTCACTGGAGCCGCCAAGAAGATGCTTGAACATTGGCTCCTCATTATCTTTCTCTGGTGCCGTCTAAGTAGAGAGTTAGACAGGTCATTACCGTGAATTTAAAGTAGCATAGGTCTTACAGAGCATATGAATAGCTGGGTGGGATTTTGTTTCTCGTGCTTCTCTTCCTCGTGGGAATTTGCCAATAAAGCGTCTAAGTGTGCCTTCTTCCGAGTCCTAGGGTGCGGATCGTGATGAACTTTTTGTTTTTGTTTATCTTCTATGAACGCTAAAGCTCGAAGAAAAAACTCATGCTCCGGTTGTGGTGGATGGAGGTAAGGAAGTGAGACGTTGAGACTAGGTAGGCTAAACGCCTCATCACTGTCATTGCCGTAGTGAGGGTCGAGGCACTGGGAAGGCGTGTGAAGGAAGATAGTTTGAGGTCGATTGCTCGATGTTGGTAGTGGTACTGGCGGAGAGTCTGAATAGCGAGGCGTCTCAGGCGACTCTGTCGGTGTCACCTTCCTCGATGAGGGCTTCTTTGTCTCCTTGTTCGCTCTTGGCTTAAGGGTTGATCGATGAGGGTGACTGGCGCCTGGACAAAAATTTAGCACCATTCTATTCCCATCAAGGATAGGAAGTGTGCCACATACATCGACCTTTTTCATTGATTGTAGCAATAATGAATGTCATCCCCCTCTCATAGCCGCCACATGGTCGGTTGGAATGGATGCACTTCTCACATGCCGGTCGGGCCATGTCGCACTACTTACTGTCAACACATGTATAGCAGAGCTTCATGGTGATGTTATGTACCTTGACACGGCGTTTGCAGCAGGTGTTGCACCCTTTGAATTTGCCAGGAACGCCTCTGGATAGTGGTTAGGACATGGCAGCTCGGCGACAAGGTGGAGAGGACATACACCATGATGCTTTCTATTCAGCGTCGACTGCTGTGAAACCCATGCCAATAGAGAGGTAATAAGGAGCAAGAGATACCGAGGACCCAAGTATCAGGCAGTTATATTGAGAAAGCTTTATTGTTGTGGCCGAGATCGGTCTGCCTATTGGGACAAGTGACGGACGGAGGGTGCAAGCTTGAGTGAAGAGTGAAGATGTTCTGAGGGACAACGAAGAAGGAAGATTACAAGAAGCAGACCACCAACCTGATAATATAAAAACAGGATGCAAGTTCATACCCAAGCACAAACCTAAAAATATCGTCTAAATCCCATCTGTAATCGTAGGACGGAGCATGTTAACAGGGCTTGGCACCTCTGACCCTTGCTGTACGTCCGTAGGGCTGCAGGCGATGATGCCACCGGCCGAAAATAGTCGAGTCATTGGCTGAAACACCATCGTTCGAGCGTTCTCCTCCACTAAAGACGTTAAGCGGAGACGTGTAATCGTGGTAGGCTTAGGGGTCGTGTTTAGAAGGGTCGTGCGGAAAGGTGTGCTAAGGCCCCCATTGGAGGTATGTCCTGCCGAGACCTGTAGGTGCCGTTGATGCACGGATACACCTAGCGCACGGAATCACCGTGGCAAAGGAAATCACCGTGTTATATACCAAAACCTGCTATTTGATTATGGTGGATGATATAGTTCTGACGCAATGCGAAGGAAGTCGGTGCTTGTTGGTCCCAAATTATTGTTCTTGTTCTCCCGGGCAGAATCATTTGCCTGCTCAAGCGATGGAAAGCAAGGCTGCAGGCCGCAAGATTTTGAGCTACGATTGCTAACCTGACAAGTGACAGATCTCTGCGATTTCCTACTCATTGCGACGAGCAGAGATACGGAGGAGGTCCTCGTGGTGGGACGCAACATCTCTCTTGCCGCTGTCAGCTGTCAACTGTCAATCGGTTGCGGACATAGCGATTCTGCAATCTCTTATAACATCGCTGCTGACGTGGCTGCCCCTCACGTTTCATCCCACATACTAATCTTGCAGAAAGCCACAGTATCAAGCATCGCGCCAGCGAGATTCATTGCAGCCAAGAATATCGGACTGCCGCGAGAACATTTTCGATCTGATCGCAAAGAAACGTGCTACCCCAGTCACTTCAACTTAATCCAGATTCGCCCTATAACATCATATCAGCGGCTCCGGGTCCACTTATTCATCGTTAACGCCGTTAAAACGTCATCTCGAAGCTCATGCATCTCGTTTAATTCAATTAACCTTCATTCACTCTCGGGAATCTTGGTGTTGCGACCCCATGACTAGCACGCCAAGATGTCGTCGGTAAAGCGCCGACGCGGAAATGGCGCCAAATTACCTGATTAGTGCTGCAATGTTAATTAATTACCACAACGAAAGGAAACACAGCCTAAATGCTCTAAATGAGTCCAGATCTCCACCAAATTACCTCAACGGTTACCAAATTAGTGTTCTAACCGCTTTAACATCTAGCATCCAATTCAACCACGCCATTCTGCGTGTTGACGTCGCTCCGAGTCCACAATGGAACTTAAACATTTGTGGATGTCGAGATAACAATGAAAATCAACGTAACTGTTATGATTGATAAGATTGCTTGTAACTGCGCGGAACCTTCGATAAAACCAGTTATCAACCTTGTTTAGCTGAGAGCGAAAGATGATCACGAAAGCTCGATAGCTCGGCTGGCTAGCGCGCTGAGACCTGACACAGTGACATACGGTGAGATGGGAAGGGCGCTGCACAAGGCAGAATCGTTCGGCTCGGTTCCGGCCATGTGTCAGCGGTCAGGCCTACGGCCCCTGAACTGCGGGATCTCCAGGCACCAGTAGTTTAGGTTGGCCATTCAGCTTGGTTATGGCACTTTCATTCGCTAGGCCCATAACATCAAACAGGAACAAGGTCGCTAGTAGTTAAGAATATAATTCGTGCATTTGATTCCCCCAGAACGCCAGACCACTCTACTATGCTACCCATGCTTTCCTTCACCATGCATAAGCCACCACCAGGCACCAACTCCCTCTCACGAACTAGAATCCATTCTCGCCAACAATGGCCTACTATCCGCCGTCGGCTCCACCGCCGCATTCCCCTCCTCCTGCAACTCATCCTCGAGCGGTCTATACAGGAAGAACTGTAACAAGATCGTAAAATCCAAAAACAAGCACCCAATGCTTCCCAACAACCAAGACGCATTAACAAGCATGTACTTCCCATAAATCACCCTAGCCTCTCCAGACTCACACGTACCATCTGGTCCATGACAGAAAGGCTCGTAGGCAAAGATACTCAAAAAGTACGTAACGTTTCCCAGGCAGGCAAACATGAAGAACAGCCCGCTCAGGCCTTCGGTGGACTTGCGATGATAGTTCAACAAAATCTGCGGCAGGCGGCTCCCCAAGTAGAGGAAAGCACAACCGTACCCGAAGATTTGGCCCCACAGGTTAAGAACGAGCGCGTCCTCGGTATCGTGGTGCACGGGGCGCTTTTCGTCGTGGCGCTGGCTGCCGCGCTGGGAGCGGTTGGACACCCACCAGCCGAAGACACCGGCGACGACTACCATCATGATTGCGAAGCCGTTGTACAAAATGGTTCTGAACCATGAGGTGCGGCGAGGTGGAGCTTCGTGGGAGGTAGCCTTGTCGCCTGGCATGAGGGGGTTGGCTGGGGAGAGGTGAGTTACGTCGACGTCAGACCAGGAGTGGTGGATTGTTGGACGGTTGTTTTCAGCGTCGGCGGATTGCAGGAGGGCAGCTCTCTCGGGTGAGTTGTGGGGTGGGACGACCTCGTCTCTCCAGGTGAAGCCGCGGTAGTAGAAACATTGGGCTAGGAGGACGATGTCAGCTAGCAAGTAGTAGACTGCTAGGATGATCATTGTTGGCAGGACGCCTTGCAAGATGCCGCCAAGGACATTGCAAAGATCGCCGAGACTCCATATTATGATGAATTGAACGGATAGGGATTCCGCGCTGCCGCGGCGGAAGTTCTCGAGAATTTGAGGACTGAAGACGCTGTGAGAATGTTAGTATAAAGTAGTCGTGAGTTAGGAGGCAACGTACGTCACCCAACATGCGATAGATATCGATCCAAAGATACCGGAGATCGCCTCAACATCCAGGTTGAGTCCCTGAAGTGCTGGGAACATCGCTTAGATTTGTATACGAGCCTCTTTAGTTGTCACGTGATGCGGTTGTAGCCGCTCACGATTTGCGACTCGAGAGTAGTCGATTATTATTACTTTATATGGTTACAAGCACACTGTCATCTGCCTTGTTGTCAGAGGACAATCACTTGATAAAGTTGTAATGGCCGTCGCAGTTAATCGTCTTGGGCAGCGAATAGAGGCAAGTTCTTGGAGAACTTTGACGACTGTACAAAGTTTATGCGCACGTGGAGATAGTACCTTGGCGGATGCTCTTATCAACCAATGCGACGTCATGACCAGAATGTGGGACAGATTGTGCGACATCAAAGCTCCTTATTGACTCGGCAGTTATGTTATCGGAATAATGAGCTATTCCGCTTTTGTGTTATATCATAAGCCACAATTGGTTTCACATAAGATTGGTTTTCTTAGGAGAGAGGATTTCGGTGTAAAAACAGCTTCAGTATCTTTAAGTTGCAATTAAGCGTCACTAAGAAGGATTTCTAGCCATGTCATCGCTACTTAGCTGGGATTGGTAATCATGCATTTCATCTTTGGGACATGGCCGAGGACGAGATCGGCGGAGCTTAGTGGCCGTTCCTTCTTCCTGTCTATTCTGTAACCTCTCATCTCTCAATTTCGTCCCCAGATATAGTCTACTTATCGCCTGGCAGTATTACTTCGGCACAATCTAGCACCATCCGATTGACAACTTGACCGCTCAGACACCTCACTCTTTGTCTCACTAAGCAGCCTCATGCCTCCGCAACCCGACCTTCCAGTCAGTGCCTACGACGACAGCATGTTGTGTCGCAAATTCGGCTCCGAAGTCGCGAACTACTTCGCCGCCTCCCCCATAAACCGTGTCTCCTTTCTCCGCGCAAAGCAGCAATTTCTCGCCGCAGCCGCCAGCTCCCAATCCGCGCGTTACTCCCTTTACGACAACCTTGCGCCATTGTGCAAAGATGCGTCGAACCTTGCCTTTGTTTCTCATGCAGAGGTCAAGCATATTATTGGCGAGCAACCTTTTGCGAAGACGGAGGCAGACTTGATTGCAGAGTATGATTCTAGCAAGCCTGTGCCGCCGCTTGTGCTGTTTATGGGGTTGGATGAGAGGAGGCCGGAAGACTTTACACATGAGGGATATAGCGGAACGCCATATTTCGCTGTAGACATCACACCGCGAGGCGAGGATGCTGCGGCAGAGAAGTGTAGGGCTCTGATCTTAAAGCTCAAGGGCGACGGCCATGTCTTCCTTGCTGGCCGCAGCGCAATGAGCTTAAACGCCCAGCATGGTAAGTCTACTTCTTTATACCTTCAGTCAACCAATTAGCATCTCTAACAACTCCTGACTACTTCACAGCCGCCATGTTCGCACAATCCCGTTCTCTCATAGACTGGAACGCCCGCTCCCCCTTCTGCGCTGGCTGTGGCCAGCGCACCATCTCCGTACACGCAGGCACAAAACGTGTCTGTCCACCCACTGACCGCGCACTCGCCACCACTCCCGCCGCCACACCAGTTGAGGAAATCGAGGGATCCTTCCCGCCTCGTAGTACTGCGCCTGCGAGACTGCCTTGTGCGACCAGACACGGAGTCTCGAACTTGTGCTTCCCAAGGACGGATCCTACTGTCATCATGGCGATTCTGAGCCCGGATTCTAAGAGCGTGCTGCTTGGTAGACAGGCTAGTTGGCCCAAGTGCTTTTACAGTGCTTTGGCGGGCTTCTTGGAGCCAGGCGAGAGTGTAGAGGATGCAGTGCGTCGTGAGGTGTACGAGGAGAGTGGTGTGAGAGTTGGCCGTGTTGTTATTCATGGTACCCAGCCATGGCCATACCCTGCTAATCTGATGATTGGAGCGGTTGGCCAGGCGATCGATGGAGGAGAGACTATTAACCTGAGAGATAAGGAGTTGGAGGATGCTAAGTGGGTGACGCTGGAGGACTTGGGCCAGGCGTTGAAGCAGGGTGTTAGTGGGCTTGATCAGCCGCCGATGGAGGGGTATGTGGAGGGTGGAATGAGGTTACCGCCGAAGACGGCCATTGCGCATCAGTTGATGAAGGCTTGTGTTGAGGGGTGGCAGGGACCGGTTGGTAAGATCTAGAAGCTGCACGCATACATATCCAGTAGATCTTATCATCCAAAGATTACTTTCCAAGACCAATCCTGTCGGCTCTCTTGAGAATTCGAGCTCGACAGCGAAAAGAGGAAACTTAACCAGTTAACTTTAATTCTGCTTGATACTATCTGGGTGTTGTTGTAAACAACGTCTCGCTATACCAAAAGCGCCGACCTATTAATATCTCCCACCCGACGCCCGTCTCCTTCCCTTGCTGCTCCACATCAACCTCGAAATAAATAAAAGAGAGCACCCACCTAGTCCCTATAAATCACTCCCGGACGGCACAGCAACCTTCTCATAAGCCACATACTCACTTTCTATTGACTTCGCCCTACTCCTTGACCCTCCGGCGTCACTCCTCCTATGCCTGTGAATAGGCTCCTCATACTTCGTCTCATACCCATTATAAACTTCATCCCCAGTCATTGCCCTTCTACTTTAGTCTCGTACCCATCATACGTGCTTCCAATTCTCACTTCTCTTTCAACCTCCGTTTCATACCCATCATAAGTCCCCTCACTCCTCCTCCTCCTCCCACCACCCACCGGATTTGCGCTCGCCTCAGGTGCACCATGTTGCTTGTTGCGGATTGCGTTAATGAGCCATAAAATGAGGATTGTGCCCAGGATGCAGCCGATTACTATACTGGTTATGGTGCCGACGTCGGTGCCGGACTCGCATTGCTGATTTTCTTGCAAAGACTGTGGTGTGAATTGCGTGCCTGTGCCTGGGTCGGCGGTAACCACAGGCGGGTATGGGAATTATCTGTGGTTTGTTAGCTTCTGTGTTGAGAGATGCTGTTCAAGAAGGAGGTTACCATTTTGACTGTGGCTTCAAACATTGCAATTGTGCGACGAACTAGTAGATCTGAGGTAAGCCGTACTTTTTGAGGAGATTGAGAATGGAGGAGAAAGGTTTATGTGGAGTACCGCCGGTACTACTGCAACGCGAATGGTTACAGATCGTGATGTATTGAGTATGGTTGAAAACGAAACGTAATGCGACAATGAGATATACTTACCCTCCCGATGATCTGCCTATGATGTATTCTCTTTTTGCGCCTTTCGTGCAACCTTAATGTATCTTTGTGCAGTTGCACGCTCCTACCACTTAGATTTTTGCTTCTTGTCCGGAAGCCATGTATAGAAAATGGTTGCCGACACCAATGCCATGTGCCGGCGAGTTACAGGTCAAGAATAATTGGTGTTGCAGCCGTGACATGTAGCTCCGAACTGCCTTTATTCTTGAGCCTAACTGGGGTGGAACAAGGTCCGGTATCTGTCCCACCCATTGTTGGCGGATTCATGAGATCGCTGATCGAGGATTTTATTCGTAGTAGCGCTGAGATATTATTTGTCGGTGTGTGTTGCGGAAAAGGAGACCACAAGTGGCCCGTGACTTAGCGGTGAATGGTTGGTGGGCGCCAAGCATTGTGTCACCAAGCTGCCAAAAGGGATATCCGCGTTGAGCGACAACACCATGGTCGATAAGCGCGCATTATCGCAATTTTCGAGGGAACATATGAAAATGGATGAAACAATTGCACTGTGTCTGTCGTGGTTTTATCTGGTTCTGCAGGGTCTTCGCACCTGAATTCGATAGCAAGCTCCTTGACACAGTGATGTGGTAGTCATCACATTCTCTGCCATTTTGTTCTACCACAACCCACTATTATTTTTGCTCTTCCAACCACCACGACTCCCTCGAGTGTACTGCGTGGGGAAGCGCAACTTGGTGTTCAACTCCTCATACTCAACCGCTCCGCTATAGTATATCCGACACAACGCAAGATTCCCGCAACCACAACCTTTCTGAGTATCTCCTTCATGAAAACACAACTTTCATCATTCATAACACTCTCCACCACACATGGATATCAACCATTTACTCTTGCTCAACAACACAGCTCTTTATGAACGCACATCCACCATCAGCCATGGTCAGCGACACTAAATCAATCGTCCACCACCACAGTCTTCTGGAAAGCATCGTTCGGTCGCAACACTTTCTCGACCACAGCTTCAACATCCATCACGGTTGATTGCAGCATACCTCAGATTTCCTATGGCAAGAGCCGGCATTTACTCGCATCGCGCACTACATATGTATCCATCAAGCCTTCATCAGTCAGAATCTTCATTATCTGCTTACTATATCCAAGTCCTATCCAAACCAAAAGGAATCCTGTCCCTACCCCTTTCAACGCCATGAATATGTGTAAAGATAACAAACCCATCATACAGGCTCCATGTCTACAAACAACAAGGATAATGGTTACAATCCATGTTGTTCATTAACCATGTCCTCGCGCCAGCGTCATCCGATATCGTCAACGATGACCCACGATATCGGCCACTCGGATCCCTCACGTTTCCGACTGTGCTAGACATCGCACTTCCCTGGATGCCTACGAAGAAATCAGCCTTCATCATCATGCCCATATCTACACCGCCCTGAAAGTCGAAAGGCAGCGCCGTCAATATGTCATGCGCTTTCGGGTCTTGTTCCAGGAGCTTGTATTTGTGCGTCACGTTCCAGCCCAGCGGCCTCGCAGCATCAGCAAACGCCTGGATCTGGCTCTCGTCACCACAAGAGATATATACGACAGGTTTCTCTCCGCCGTCACCATAAATCTCCCAAGCTTTGTCCAATGCCTCCAGGTCGTCCTTTCGCTGCTCCTCGGGGCTTAACCAGATATTGTCTTCCTCCGCTCTGTAATGCACAGAATAATACGGCATCGGTATTTTCTCCGCCACTAGTCTCGCCACAGTCCTCACATCAGACTTCATACGAATAAGCTTAGCCAGGTCATTCCACACCTTGAGGTCCTCGCCACTCGGATCATCCGTCACTCTAAACAGCAGAAAGTAGGCTTCAACCTCTACAATCGTGATCCCAGGCTCTTCCTTATCCACGCTCGGATCCAGAAAACCCCTCAGCTCTGCCTCCTTATACTTCTTATTGAAGAACACCCTCCACGGCTTCCCAACCCAGAAGTAAGACTGGAACATCGTATACCCAGACGCATCCTCAATCGGGATCTTCCAAATCCTCTTCACCGGCCTCGCCTCCGGCCGCTTATTATCAATATTCAGCTCATTAGGATGCACAACCTTCATTCTTGGACACGCCTCCTCCATTTTCTTCTTAACATGCGCCGCATCAAACCACTTCTCGTAATCCATCACGGCATTCCCATTCAATTGGTTCAGTTTCGTGAGGTCCTCGTTGTCGCGGATAGGCATCGAGGGGAGGATAAGGTTCACGCCTGCTTCGACGGCTAGTTTGAAGCAGACCTTGAGCTGGGACATGATGCTGGAGAGCCCGTTGGCGATCCCGTCGCATTTCATGTATACGTTGTCCGAGGTCCATTCTGTGCGTGCGCAGAGCCGGGAGAGGGCTTCGAGCTTATAGTCAGCGTCTTGGAAGTCGGCGAATACTTGATTGTAGTACTCTTGTACATGCTTTGATTGCGGCGGCGGGAGGTTGGTAGGAGCAACGTCTTCCTTTGGCGGTTTTGCTGCTGGTGAAGATTCAGCAGCTGGCGGATTTGCCGCTGAACTTGCAGGTTGTTCTGCTGTTGTTATTTGAGGTGCTGGCATCGCAGGCTGCTCAGGCAGCGTGCGAGGTGGCTCCGGCACAGGGATATTAACATCCTTCTTCTCCCCTTCTGTGGCTTTATCCTGATGCCAAACATCAATTGGGGTCTGATTCCACTCCGGCACCTGACCCAGGTGCGCAAAAGCAGTTATCAGCAACACAGCAGCTACAAAAATCGCGAGGAGAACAAAGCGCTTGTTGAGCATCATATTTGAGGTCCCAGAACTGGGGAGACATCCGTTTAGCGAAACCATCGTCGTCGGAACGGGGGGGAGATGGAAAACAAAGTCGTCGGCACTATTCGTATCTCGCTGCTCCGACACGGTGAATTATTGGAAGCCCATACGCGAGATGTTGGAGAAATGCAAGACAAGTCACGACGCTACGGAGAGATATGGGAAAATGTCACGCCTCTGGCGATCCTTTTTGGCATGGCACGGGCTGGGAGGGGGTTTAGCGCATCCCGGCTTGCATAAAATGACAGCGCTCGGAGGTCTTGCCTGTTTGGGACCTATGCGCGCGCGGGCGTGGGGAAGTTGTCACTAACCTCCACTGGCCTGCAGGTCGTAATTTTATTCACGTGCAAGGCCTCGCGGAGCTGGGAGACTTGTGAGGTCTAAATTTGGACAGGCATTTGGGCCGCTTCAGCAACGGTCCACTACGGTATCTCCTGAGTTGTCTATGTACAAGCCCTCTCTTTCTCGTGATGTATACGATTCACCATAAACTCCTCATTATCACCGTTCAGTTCTTATAATTTGTCAGAAGACTCCCTTAACGCCATGCGCCTCCACTGGCTGTTATTGCCACTGTGATCTGGCTGATGTGCTTTCTTCCCTTCCCTATGTTTGCTGTCCTTCCCTATGAACACAACAAAGTAGATTATCATACAGTCCACTTGCGAACTTCCCGTTAAATAAGGTGGTGTTGAGACTGTAATCTCAAAGGTTTCAGGACTTTCCAGAAGACCCAAGTGAGTTCCTATAAAGCCACTGTCCAAACTTAACAGTAGGCGTATCCACCATCTTCGTCACCATCTCTGCAACCCAAAGCGTAAGCGGCAAACAGATAAGATTCGGCACCAAAAAGCTCAATTCCAACCCTATCGGTCCCCAATGTGGTATCGGCAGAAGGTTCATATAAACGTCGAGATTCCCGTAATAATGAGGCCTTACGTACCCTGTCATGACATACAACCTATCTCCAATAGTCTGAAGCATAGGCCCATGCACGAGGTAAAGCGCAAACGAGACTCTGCCCAGGTACTGATTGAACCTGCTCTCAAAGAAGGCCTTCAGCCACCAGATATGTCGTACTGAAGCGACGAAGAAAGTCGCGGCCCAAAAGAGGAAAAACCACTTATAGTTGAATACGGCTTGTGGTTTGAGGAAAGAGAGGTAGTACCAGCCCCATTGGCTCCTCAACTGCTTGATATCTGAGGTTTCGGATGGGACGCCCGCCAGGTAAAGGCTGAGCACCAAGAGGTGATAGAAAGCCACCTCTTTGTATTCTGACAACCGGTCTATCCATTGCGGGAGGTTATTTTCTCTTGCCAGGAGATCGAGCTCGCTCAGCATCATCCCGGACATGAACATAGCGTTGTGGCTGCCGTCGGCGATGTACATGAAGTAGAGCCCGACACCAGCAATCAGCCAGAGGCGCGCGTTTCTGGTGCATCGTGAAAAGGCCATGCAGCAGGTGTATACCACAATTGAGCCTCGCATCTCGACGGGAATAGACCAGATGTGATCGTTGAACTCGAAGAACGGACCCCCGCTGCTATCAAATATGTAACTGAAGTTCTTGATCTTCGTATACCATTTCCAGGTATCAGATCCGTAGGTTGGACCTCTAGGCGGATCAGTGTAGATTCTGAATGTGTGTTGGAATGTCAGGAAACTGAAGGTCGTTATGAAGACTGGCATCCAGAGGCGGAGCCATCGCCGGAATAAGGCTGAGGCGACGGTTTCTTGCAACTTCTCATATTCGCGGGCGTGAATCTGACCAAGGGCTTTGGTGCTCAGGACATAGCCGGATAGCACATAGAAGACTGCAACTGCGAAATGTCCGCCGTAAGCCACGAAGAGTCGTACAAATGGTAGTTGGGCGAAGAAGTATTTCCCGTTGTATCCAAAACCGTTCTCCATGTCCTCCACATAGCCTTGAAACTCCCATGACCAGCGGTGGTGATGATGCCAGTACACGAGAAAGGCGGCGAAGCCTCGTATGCCATCGAGGTAGGCTGTGCGGTGTAGTGGTTTCTGCGGCCCGCCTCTTACGAAGAGTGCTGGACGCACGACGTCTTTAAGATTCCTCCATAGTCGCGCTGCGATCGAGGGTATAGTAAGCTCTAATTTCTCTGTGTCGTACGGGTTATCCAGTATTCCATTCGCCGCAACGGTCATTGTATCTGGTAGCCGTAATAACAAGCGAGCGAGAGGTGGCTAGAAGTCGCGAAGCATGAGGGATTGGATATCTTCAAATAAATCGAAATTCAACATTGCGATCTTGAGCAGATGCGTCGGGCACGGCGACACCATGTCCTTCATTGCGGAGAATGTAGCTAATCCTTGGCAATCGGCGGCTCCTGTTTAGGCAAGTTGCGCGTTGGAGAAGCATATTCACGTGTTTGAGGCGCTGTTTAATATGGCCATTTTGCCTAGTCCGGCCGGCAAGCAGACGACCATGAAGCTGAAGCAGGAGCACTGTATGGAGATCGTTTCAAGTGGCAGCCATGATGATATTCCCGTTCTCTTCCTTCCTACCTGACGTAACACTGCCATCAATTGAGCACATGAACAGAGGTTGGTGGACCTTCCCCAACTTCGCCGGGCATGCCAATCAGCAGAAGTCGTGGCAGCGGCCCAGATAGGTGAAGCGCTGGCGTGGCGGCGGAGGATGGGGTATAAATAAGGTTAGCGAGCGCCTGCAGCTTCCCCACCCCCACCCCGCTCCCTCCACAGCCCCACGTAACGGCCAAATTTGGAGTTGCCCGCCGAAGGTCTACAGTACGCTGCAATGCGAGTTGAGGACCATGCACAACAATGAACGCCAATACACTATCTCGCCATGAATAGCCGCCAAGCGAAGTAGGCAAGTCGAGACTCCAAACGCCAACACTGACATCGCAGCCTAGCATGGGATTCCTTTCAACCCGAACTGGGTGCTAGATAATAATCCTCAGAATGTAGTCCTATTTCTTAATCTGATGTCGTGTCATGTCTCTCTTTTAAAGTAATCTTATATCAACCTAACGAGCTCGACAAACGGAGATCGCAGCGAGTTTGTCCAAGTTTTCAGCAGCCGGCCAGTTTAACAGCGGGGATTGCATTGACATCGTGACAACGGCTGCACAATTCAAGGCTCTGAAACCCATCGTATACCCTGGTTGCGCCGAGCACACATACGGCTTAGCTTTGTGGGTTGGTAACGGGTCGTGGCCATAATTTCAGAGCTTCGCCTTCGGAAGAGGTCGACTCAACTTTCTCACATCTCTCTTGAACCTCTGTCTGGCAACTGAGGATCAAAATGAAAGTCAAGTTCAAGGGCGTCGATGCTATTACTTCCTCAAAATACTACACCCGCCTGCCGAAACAAGTTCAACGAGCACTTCCGATATACTGCATCGTTGTTATCATCCTCTTTCTCCTCAACATCGGCTCAATTGGCCATGGAGTAGCTTCAGTCGGTCGTGGTATCTATTCAGGCGCTCCACAACACCCACACAAGACATTTCCCAAAAAGATATGGCAAACATGGAAGGTAGATCCTCTTGGCTTCGAGGAGCGCGATCTGAGTGTAGCAAAGACATGGACGAAGAAGAATCCAGGCCACAGATATGAAGTTCTCACCGACAGCAACGACATGTACTACGTCGAGACATACTATGGTCCAAACGGCTTCAATCGTCCAGACGTCGTGGACGTTTATCGCTCACTTACCTTGAGGATTATCAAGGCCGACCTCTTGCGCTATCTTGTCATGTATGCGGAAGGAGGGTTATACACCGATATCGATGTCGAAGCACTCAAACCCATCTCCAAGTTCATTCCGCCGCGCTACGACGAGTCCGAAATCGACATGGTTGTCGGAATAGAAATCGACCAGCCCGATTTCAACAACCACCCAGTTCTAGGCAAGAAGTCGCAGTCCTTTTGCCAATGGACATTCATGTGCAAGCCTCAGCTACCTGTCATGCTGCATCTGGTGGACAGTATCATCGCATGGCTCCAAGAGTGCTCCAGAAAACAGGGCGTCCCGATTGGACAGCTCGAGCTCGACTTTGACGAGGTCATCAGTGGTACTGGCCCATCTGCTTTTACCAACATCTTGCTCAAGGATATTAGTCGGCAAGTGGGCCGCACAGTCAAGTGGGACGAGTTTCACGCTCTCTACGAGTCCAAGCTCGTTGGCGGAGTGCTCGTCCTCACAGTCGAAGCATTTGCTGCTGGACAAGGGCATTCCGATTCAGGAAACCACAACGCCAAAACGGCTATGGTCAAGCACCGCTACCACGCATCTGGCTGGCCGACAAAGCATCCGCGCTACAAGCACCCGGTGTACGGAGAAGTAGAGCGCTGCAACTGGGTAAGGGAATGCGTCAAGTTATGGGACCTGAACACTGCCAATTTTGAGAAGCTGCCTCCAGATGAGAAGGCAAAACTCATTGCGCTCAAAGAGATTCAGGACGTCAAAGAGCAGCAGAAAATGGAGGCGGAGGCTGCGGCTCTCAATGCTCTTGCTCAGGCTCCTGCCTTTCCACCACAAGGATTTCCGGCGGCTCCAATGGATTTCCCAGCGCCAGTTGTAGTGAACCCTCAAGCTGTGGTTGATAATGCGCCAGCGGTGGTGGCGGAAGCACCTATAGTACCTAATTTTCCTATCGTAGAACCTCCAGCTCCAGCGCCAGAGCAAGCACTGGCGGAAGCAGCAGGGTTCAAGCTTCCGGAGGCGAATAAGGAAGAGGCGAAGGCAGCAAATGCGCTCGAAGTAGCTGCGGCACAAGGACTGCCTGAACCTGCGCCTGCGCAAGCACCAGCGATGCCGCCAGCTTGAAGAGGACACGAGAAGCAGAGTCAGAGAAGTGTACATTTAGGCCATTTGCGCCACTTTCACATAGCCCATAACCGGGTTGAGCGATTCGGGATAGACGTAGACAGTTTAGGAGCACATATGGGCAAGATTGAGAGACCTGAAAAGGCGAATAGGGCGATGAAACGGCAGCAATGATTTACGAGGGCGCCACGGCGTTAGTTGAGCACCAATGGTGGCATCGTGGTACTGAAATTTAATGTACATCTAAGAACTAAATACATGATATCAGTCACTTCTTCGCAACTGTTGTCGTTTCAGGTGTACCGATACTTCGAGTACGAAGAGATTAGACACTCATGTTGGACTTAGGTGAGGGTTTTAGCATGTGATCGAGATAAAGGCAAAAGCATTGGAAGCAATTGCGTCATAGTGAAGGTTGAGACTCATTTCACACCTATTCAAGCTTTCCGTCATGCTGATTCTGCGGGGCCTCGAGTCGACACTCATTGACGCTAAGTCTGTGGCCTCCGAACCAAGGAGTTTTTCACCGAAGGCGCACAAAATGAGAGCAAACAACCCTCAGGATATCTTGGTCAGAAGTCTCCACCCTTGGCACCTGTCAGTGGCTAATCCGCCGCTATTTGCTGATGTACAAATACGGGCAGCTTAAGCCCGGAACTAACTCCCATGCACGACCGGGGATCGACTGTTGTCCTCTTGATGGTGTGGAGTAGGGATACACCGGCCAGTAAAATCCACTTTGTGGATGTTACCCCTCACTTTCCCCTGAGGATCCCTTGTCGTTGGGCTTGTCCGGTAAAACGCTAGCACGACACTAGCACGAGTTTTAGCCAAGCTTTCCCAGCCAAGCGGCCTGCGGCATGAATGACACCCTCCTCCTCTTGTCGAATTGGGCCTTCCTCCGAGTTCGCCACCGCGAGTTCGCAGCGAGATCTACGGATTTCCTTGAAGAATTCCTACTTGATACATCGTGAGATGAAAAAGGACATGCAGGAACTATTTATACTGGTCCCTCCTGCCGAGATTTGGCGGTGTGGTGAGCAGAATAGATTCGCCGCCTTTCCAGCTACCACGCGGAGGTTGCATCCAAATCGGAGACTTGTCCGATCTTTGGGGAGACACCGCCCGAAGTGCCTCGCCGAATCCTAGTGGGCTCGCGGGTGAGGCCTTTTCGGTACAAAATGGATGCTCAACACGAACGACACAGCTTAGACACGAAGCGCTCCGAACGTTATTCTCACGGGTGACCAATCTCGTCTCTTCTATCATGAATTACCCTGTAAGATTGCCAGGAGCACGGCTCGATTGGGAAAGGTTTACAAGACGACATGCACCATCAACGCCCGTTCGACACACATCGAGTCAATCTCTTATCCTTGTGGATGAGGTGATCTTCTTACTGGCTGATTACCATCTGAAGAAGCGATGGCACGCTTTTCCCAACCTTCGCAAATTAAACATAACCACTCGGCCTCACGCCTTGCTCCTCTGGACCTTCTCTTGCCCTTTCGCGACTCAGCCCAGCCTTTAACCCACACTATTGCCAGGCCGCTTCCTTCGTAATCTCCCATCAATAACCGGCTTCGAGCCTAGCCACTTAACTCTTCCTTGCTGAACTAAGTCACAATATTGAGCCGCCCCAATAAAACCCGTGTGGTCCCGCAAAAGCACATCAACTGCTTTGTCTAACCATACACTCGTTTTCCAAACCAGCATCTACCGCAAACATGAAGTTCTCTGTCGCCATCGTCGCCGCCATCTTTGCGGCTACCGCTTACTCACAGAGCGTCTCTGACCTCGTCGCTGAGATCCCAAGCTGCGCAATTACTTGTTTGGCTACCGGCGCGACGTCTCTTGGCTGCGGTATTGCCGATTATGAGTGCCAGTGCGGACCGGACTTTGAGAAGATCGTGTCGGCTGCCACTCCTTGTGTCCTCCAGAAGTGCACTGGTGATGACCCAATCAGTAAGTTCTACCTCATACTATATGTGATATTACTCCTAACAATGAAACAGAGACCCTCAGCACCACCAACGCCATCTGCGACGCTGTGAAGAAGGGCGATAACGACGACGCCGGCACCCCAACCAAGCCGCAGGCGTCTGTCCAGCCATCTGTCGCCCCATCTGCCGCCCCATCTGTCGCCCCATCTGTCGCCCCATCCGTCAAGCCAGAGCCAACCAAGGCTCCAGGAGAGGAGGCACCACCAACCTTCACTGGCGCCGCGTCTTCCCTCAAGGCTGGCTCCCTCTTGGCTGCCGTTGGTGCCGTCGCGGCTTTCGCTTTGTAAGAAATGGATAATGGATCAACAACAGACTCTTGATAACACCAACTACTACTGTCGCTTCAGCGAAATATTGCGGCAACAACAATCGAGCATGGACCGTGACTGGGGAGGAATTGTGGGAGAAGGAGTCGGACATACATACCCATCGTCGTAGATTTCTTGTACATATTGATACACCGGGTTGCGTAATTGAGTAATTAAGAAGGAAGAACGATGAGGACATACGAGGCAGGAGAGGTGAATGAATGAAAATACTGCCTACTCCGTAATGGACCGACTGCATCGTATTGCTTGCCTCTGTTCTCACAGGCTCGCTGTGATCAATGGCTTAGATCTTTGTGTTTATGGTTATGCCTTTCGAAACGATTTCATCGGTGTGGTAACCCTGAACTGCAATGCCGTTCAGAATTTAGTTCCCAACATCCTCATCATGGTTAAAGTGAGCTCATCGTTCCGATTCATGCACATGCATTAGTCGCGTTCCTCAATCTGCACCTGGTTGCGAACGTGCATATCCGCTCTTTACTCTCCACATTCCACGGCAAGCATCCGACCCATCTACTCCTCATCAAGGAACCTCAAGCTTCACTCCTCTCTCAGCGCCCTACCGTAGAAAGAGGTTGACGTTGTGAAGGATATTCTTAAACTAGTAGCAATGATTCTTCTTCTTGCTGGTGCGAAGCAAGAATCAGAACTGCGAGGCTTCATCTATTACAAGCCGCAATCCTATAGCCAATTAGCAGTGCGGAAAGCCATTGCGAACTTAAAATTTTGAACGCCGAAGATACCGACCGGTTGGTGCAGAGCGTGGGCTGATGTGTGCTGGAGTATCAGTCCAAAAGGTGGTTCTCTGGTCTCATCTCGCTGACGCTGGCGAATACAAGGAGGTGGGAGATATCGTCAGCTTCTTTAAACTCGGAGGATGTGGGCGCGGAGGAGTCCACCAGTTCTGTTGCGCTGTTTGCTTCGGACGTCTCGGAGTGGATCGATGGTAAGTAGAGTGGGAGGTCGTCCTCAGATATTGAGCCACTATTCCTGGCAGGATTGAGAACCGCTCTCCGGTTCGGTATGGGGGCTGGAATTCGTATGCGAGGAATGGTATTTATTGAATGGGTCTGTGACAGCGCTTCTCAGGTCGAAGTGCTTGTCCTTCCATGCATAAAAATGAGGCTTGTAGGAGGACGACCCAGACTCAGACTCATCTTTGTCCTCGGAAGAGTATTCCAACTGGTTTCGGACTGATCTTGGGACTGATCTTCTGAGTGATCTTCTTCTGGCTGATCCCCTGATTGATCATTGAATTAATGTTCGGACAGGAATTCGGACAAACTTGCCGAAGACGCTTCAGACAAGTCTCCGGACTGGAGTCATACTCGCGACCCCTAATTTCGTTCGAAACTGATAAAACGTCCTCCCAAGTTACACATACATCTTCCAGAAGGGCATGAATCAGCCTTTGTAGAAGTCAATCTTCGAATTCTCTTCAGAATCTAACAATGTCTCGGCGACGCTCCACACCAATTTTCCGTACTGCAAGAGGATCACCCACTGAGTAATTGTGTCTTCCATACTCGTTGCAAGCACCTTGTCTCCAATTTCTTTCTTGAACTCATCCATCATGTCGATAAACTCCTCCTTTCCAAACATTCCCACTAGGCCAATTTCGGGAAACACCTATGGTCTTAACAGAGATTCGTCGAGAGGAGTGATATAACGTATCAGGCCCTCTACCTCGTCAATTCCATGGAATGTGAGCAAACTAATATTTTTTCCCTCGTGTGTTATATCCAAATAGGCCATCTTACGTCTTAGTGTTGATATCGTAGTCCTGCTTAGATCTTTGGCGTCTGAAGTCTTGGAGGTCCTTCAAACGCGGGGTTGGTTATTCGGCTGGTGTCACGCGCTTACGTACATAGATACATCGGCATGGAGCAAGCAGCAACACTTCACAATAATTGATCAGCTTATATGATGAATGCCTACTAGAAAGTGTATTGTTCTTCAGTTTCATCAATTACAACTACACATTTGCCTTTCACGAGCCCCCCACTTCAAGCTACAATTTAGCCTTAGCTTCCAACTCCCCCCTCTTCCAGCTCTCATTAATCCTCTTATTCCTAAGCCAAGTCCACATCCCCGCCCACCCTCCAAGCGGCGGACAAAGCAGTAGCAACCACGACCACCACTTCGGACTACTAGCCTGCACTCTGCTCATAACATCAACAATCTGTGCTTTCAACGCGGGGATGTCCGTGTCGTTGTACAGGACGTAGCCGCGAGGGCCTCCTACCTCCTTCTTCCCTTCCGTATCAACATCCGTCTGATTCGAACTAGATGAGCCGCCGCCGTTTCGTGCCAGACATCTCCGAGCCTTCTCCCTAACATCCCCCTGGCTCAACACTCTGTTCCTAGCATCCACCTCCGTCAAATGACTATCCCGCTTCATCAACCTCTCCATCTGTATCCCCGGCTCACTGACAGAGACCACCAACACAACCCCACACAGGCTATCCAACCCTGACTCAAACAGCAGCGGCACGTCAAGTACCACCGCCCATGCACCAGAGAGGTAGTGCCGCAGGAGCTGGCGATACAGCTCCCACCTCACCGCCGGATGCACAATACCATTCAGCACGGCTCTATCCCTCGCTCTCTCTGGGCTTGTCCCGAACACACGACGACCTAGGGCGGGACGGTTTAAAGGGTGGCCGAGGCCTGACGCTAGTTCTGAGAGAGTTGTGTCTAAGAGGTCTGGTGTTGATGGGCCGAAGTGCGCAACGATCTTTTTGTAGCCGGCGGATCCGGGCTCAACGACTTGGCGCGCAATTACGTCCGCGTCGATTATGGGGAGAGAATATGGGGGGGAGGTGAGGATGGATGAGACGGTGGATTTTCCGGTTGCGATAGAGCCGGTGAGGCCAAGAAGGAGCATCTTGGTGTTGGGTAAGGTTCTTGAGTAGCGAAGAGGTACAAATCAGGTTCAGGATAAGGGGTTGTCTTTGTATCGCGAAACGGGAGACTGGAAACTATTTCGCGACTGAGATGCGTTGTTGTAAATCGTCGATCGTGCTGCACGTGCGTTAGCATATCATCATCATCACTGCCCTTGGCCTTCTTCACTCTTCAGCCAGTCACTTACTTGAGCTACTTGTCAACCTTGGTGTCAACTAAGTTTCGGAAGATCTCAAGAGATGGCCTATTTTGCTTTCTAGATTGAAGTAGATGCAGAGGTCCATCGAAAGAGAGTTATGACATGGCACCTTGGTGGTGCCCCACTAGCGGAGCCAGCATGTCCCCCTAGCCGAGGCACACCCCACGTTTCACTTTCGTGTAATAGTTGGCTAACGGGGGGCGAGAAATCAATAAAGGTGAAGAGTTAAGGTGAAAGTTTGCGGAAATTGGTGTGAGATTGATGTTTCTCGGATTATTCTGCAGGACTATGTAACCGTTTTGTGGAAGGTTGATTGCGAACCATGCGATTGGAAGGCGATGCTGTACCTAAGAAATGAAGAGATAATAGAAATGTTTATACGGAAGAGTTTAATCAAACCGCAATCCACAGCATCAATTCTTCGTTAGCAGGCTGCCTACTGCTTTCAAGATATTATGCATAATGCACCGGACAAAAGGCCTCCATACGTCCCTATTATGTTGAAATTTGCGTGCTCGGATATCCACAGCTTACTTCGTCCAGAGTTTCGGCCCTCTTATCCTATGCTCTCTACAAGTCTTGTGCTCAATACTCCCCTTCTACCCAAGCATCCTAACGTGAACAATGAAGGGCAAAATTAAAGTGTGAGGTATATACATGCACTTTATCAACCTGTGACCCCTTTCACCCAAACTAAACTGCAGTAAAATCTTCTTCCATATGCTTGTTGTCTCTCAGCACAAGTGCAATTCTAGAATGTGGTGCTAAGCTATCATTTCTACGGGTGTCACCATCATGGCTCATGTTGCTGCCGTTACTACCTATCCCGATACCGCGCTCTATTTTACAACGACAAGCAGTGTAAAATACCAATGCACAGCCCTTCATGATCTGAAAAAGTCTTTAGTATTCTACGTTGAGGTTGGTATCACAGTCCAATCTTCCACTCTTATCCTACTTCTTTAATCAGTGTTGTGCTTATTGCTCGCTACTGCTAGAGCTCCCAATGAGAGCAACAAATGACAAGTTCTCCAAGTATGTGACTATTTGACTGCGTCGTGACAGCCCGGATCTTGAGTTGTGTAACACTGAAATAATTTACAACTCGCCACCATATGTTGGTGTTCTGCGCACGCGGTCCTGAAACAACTCTGGTCGCAGTTATCCTGCTTGTAACTGTTGCCGCTAAGACTGGTGCTGTCAACCGCTCAGTCGCTAGTGTCAGAAGGTGGAATGAAGCGCTTGCACTGTGAAGTAGGGCCCCGCATTAAAGGCGTGACGCACCACAACGGCTGGGTAGAGTGATTTGAAGTAGTATATTTCATTCTGCTTCAGCGGCAATCATGGGTATCATCAACTCAACGCCTCTCCACCACGCATACCACTCTCCAAATTCTCCGCCAAAACATCCCACATCTCCTCCTTCCCCGTCCTCGCCACACCCCTCAAGCCAGCCTGCACAAACAGACTAAGGCGGTCATAATCGTTATTCAGTTCCCTCAGAATTCCGTCGTAGCTCTGGCCATTCCTCTCAGGCAGGGTACTAATCCCCTCCCCATCTTCTTTCTCCTCGTCACTACTCTCAAAATTCGAATCACTCTCATCCTCCTTGGTAGCCGTCTCTGCTACGGCTCCAGACTCTCCGCTCGTCCTGGCGTCTTCGAGCGCCAATGCCAAGTCGAGAATTTGCAGGATGCTTTTGTGGATCAACTCTAACCTTTTCCCAAGCAGCAATTGATCGTGCAAACGACGGACGAAATCGTTATGAGCACCAAGCATCCCATCCACATCCCCCGCGTCCCTCATCTCTTTCCCTAGCCTTTGCACATTCGCCACGAGCACGTCGTCTGTAAGATATTTATACAGCGTGCTTGAGAACCATAACAACTTGGCTCTTGTGCGATAATACAACGGCGGTTCGCTAGTAGACAAGAGGCGGGAAGACGTGAGAGTGGTGGTAGTAAATCGTGTCTGCAAGAGGAAAGTGGATATCCGTCGATAAGTCGGCAGGGTCTGCGGACGGATAATCAAGGACACAGCCCACGGAAGCCGATAGGTTAAGCTAATAGAGGAGAGGGACTTGACTGTCCTCCTCGCCACACTAACATCTGCCGTTATGGCGCTGGGAATGGTAGCTACACGTATACGTTCAGCATCCACGTCGTCCAGCTGACCGATTGTTTCGCGCGCGAGTTCGGTGACTGTAAACGCGTCGTTCCAACCCTCCTTTCCCCTTCCCAGGCTTTCAAAAATTGAAGCAGTGAAGGTGGAGGCGGTTGCGCCGTCGGAGAGGAAGTATACACGCTCTAGGGCGGCGAGTGTGGATGATAGTCCACATTCTGCAAAAAGACAGTACCGGAGCATAGACGAGGTACTGTGGTGCTTCACCTCCACCCATCTTGCGAAGGTTGAGTTGAAGAGCTCTTCGAATGGCAATAGCCCCGTTTCATCTAACCCACACACTTCCTCAAATGTCAAAGTAGGCTCGGATGTCGTCCAGGAGGCACGCATAGCTTCATACCTGTCCAGCTTCTTGAGTATAAGCACACTCTTCCCACTCGTAAGGATCTTGTTCATTGCCACGTGTAGAAACCTGGCTGTGTTTTTTGGGTGGCCCTTGGCGTTAAGCGAAACGGAAAAACGCTCCCATGGGCTCAGGGACTTGCTGTTATCCACAACTTGTTCGATGAAGAAGTTCGGTGAGATTTCGCCATCTTCCATCCAGCGGCGCAGGGGGCGGAGATAGACGGATAGGATGCTGAAGAAAATGCGGCCGAGCGTGGTGTAGAGACCTGAGTTCCCGGTCATCTGTGCAACGCATGCTGCGCTGAAGAAGGCTTCGAGCCAACAATGCTGTACTGATTTGTGTTTATCCAGGACTAAGTTGTGAAGTTGCTGGTAGAGGGGCATCTTGGCGACTATTGCTGTTTGGACTTCTGCAAGGCTGATGATTATGCTGGTCTTGGGTTCGAGGTATTTGCTTTCCAAGGTAGTTAAGGAGTCGTCGAAAAGCTGGATTTGTGATCTGATCTCTTGGTGGATTCGCCTCATTAATGGCTCGTGGATTTCGAGTGGTGTCCATTTGCGAAGGTGGGATAGTGTGCTGCTATACTCGGCAAATTGCGTGAGTGTCTGGTAGAGAGTCTCGGACTGGATGGTCGAGAGAGAGAAGCCAGGTACTGGTCTGATGATAATGCTGTCGAATAGCTCTGGACTACCAACAGGCCGTAGACGCGCAGATACATTCTTTTCGACCGTGTACAGTGTCGTCGGCAATCCTCTAAGCATAAACAAACTCTCGCGAATAACCTGAAACTCCGATATCCGCACCGGCTCCGGCCTATCAAAATACGCATCAACAATATTCGTCGGCCTCTCGGGTATTCTCTTCCAAAACTGCCTTTCCTGCACCATTTCAAGCTCTTTCTTCTCGACCGGTATCGCAAAGTCCTCCAGGCGTACCACTGGCTCATCATCAGTGCTCTCCACGCTCGTGTCCCTCTCCTGCGTCAACCCAATATCGCTATCCTCCCAACCCTCCTCATCCGAGCTCCCGACCGCATAGTCGATATTCCTCCATATCTTATCCCTGAGCAACGGCTCCTCTCTAACTAACTCACTCCACTTCCACGTCTTCTCTTCATAGACATCCGGCGGCTTCAGCGATTCCACATCTGCTAAACTCGTATTCTGTACCGGTTTGTTCGAGAGCTCCAAAAGAAGGTGAAGAACCTCAGGCATCCATTTATTCGAGTACTGCGGCAGCTCCTCCAGTCTGTCCCTCAAGGCGTCGGCGAGGCCTTCTTTCTGGTAGATGCGGAACTTTTCCTCTAAGCCATCGAGTTGGTGGTCGACGTCGAATTGATTGACGCGCGGAAAGTGGCCATAGCGAAATAGACGGAGCGCAGCATCCCTTTTGGTAGTGAAGATTGTGGACTTGTCCTGGCGAGAATCAGTATACTGTTACTACTGGTCGGCGAGGCTGAAGACGCGATATGAGGCCAGAATGGCGTAGGAATGGCTTACTTGTGATGAAGGTCCTGTAAATAAAGACACAAATTTATCCGTCTGAGCCGTAAGTTTCGCGATATGAGCCATCCTGACTTGCTATCCACATGACAACTAGCTCATTCTGTTGTGGTGCCTCCACCTCCTCATCATGGTGTTGTGGAAGACGCGCTGCGAACCAACAAGGCTGAAGCCGCCCCCCGCCTGACGTTTCCCCGGAGAACCTTGGGCGGCAGTTGCCGTGCTCAGGAGTCGCAGCTAACATTTGGTGTTCTAGTGCATCATCCTCCGCTGTCTTGTGCTGATAAGATCAAAATCGCATACCATGGCCATCGCGAAGCCCATACGGGCGCTTGTCTTTGCGGCGTTGATCCTGTGCTGTTTTCTGTTTTATACCATCTATGAGACGCACACGGGCCCGCCGTTGGGCCCGGGGGATACAATCAAGACTTATGATGGGACGGGGAATGATCCTATGGGAGAGCGTATGTTTAAACCATAAGTTGGGATTGAGAGCCGAACTGATGAGATACAGCAACGGATGAGCCGAAGGGTTTGTTGAGGAGGGCGGGAGCGGGATATGCGCCTGGAGCTGAGGAAACTGCACGTATCAATGCGACACTTTTGGCGCTGGTTCGCAACGAGGAGGTGGATGGGATGGTCCAGGCGATGGAGGATTTGGAGAGGACGTGGAACCACAAGTTTAACTATCCGTGGACATTCTTCAACGATGTGCCGTTCGACGAGGAGTTTAAGAAGAGGACATCTGCTGCGACGAAGGCGCAATGTAACTACGGTACTTATAACCTTTTCGCAAGGTGCCTACCAACCAGTTGCTAATGTCTCCAGAACTTATTCCAAAAGAGCACTGGGAGGTGCCCTCCTGGATCAACGACGACCTCGTCCGCGAGTCCGCCCAAATTTTAAAAGACGACGGCGTCCAATACGCCTCTATGGTCTCTTATCACCAAATGTGCCGCTGGAACAGCGGCATGTTCTACAAGCACCCGGCACTCGCCAACACGCGGTACTACTGGCGCGTGGAGCCCAAGGTCCATTTCTTCTGCGATGTCGACTATGATGTGTTCGCCTACATGCAAGACAACAACAAGACGTACGGTTTTACCATCAACCTGTACGATGCGCCGAAATCTATTCCGTCGCTCTGGCCCGAGACGATCAAGTTTTTGGCTGAGCATCCGGATTATATCGCTGATAATAATGCGATGGATTGGTTGACGGATTCGACGAGACGGCCGGAGCATAATCGGTTGGCGAATGGGTACAGTACTTGCCATTTCTGGTCCAACTTTGAGATTGCGGATATGGATTTCTGGAGGAGCGAAGCATACGAGAACTATTTCAACCACCTAGATAGAGCGGGCGGATTCTTTTATGAGCGTTGGGGGGATGCTCCGGTACACAGTGTGGCGATTGGCTTGTTTGAGGATAAGAGCAAGGTGCACTGGTAAGTTCCTCTGAATTCTTCAAGCTTTTACCTTCGTGCTAATACGAACCAGGTTCCGCGATATCGGGTACCAGCATATCCCCTTCTTCAACTGTCCAAACTCGCCAAAATGCAAGGGATGCGTTCAAGGTCGCCTCACGGATGGCGAGTCGTGGCTACATCAGGAGGATTGCAGACCGAACTGGTTCAAGTATGCTCATATGGACTGAGCAACCGTAACACGAAAGAAAAGAGAAATTGACGAGCTGTTGCGCATTATGATAAATTTCATGACTGGAGCGGTAACACGGCGTTTGGCATATTGCGGACTGTATGAGTAAGAGGAAATAGTAATTTAGATCATACCAGCAATCATTGTATTGAGGGTTAGTAAATGTAGAAGCGATACATTCAATGAACGTGTAGAACATTTCACTTTCTTGATTCCTTCTTCCGAGAGGCAAACTAATGATTCGTGTTGGTTTCGTGCCTGGAAATTCTGGAAGGACGGTGCGTATCAGTGCTGGCGTTGATTGTTAAGCAGAGTCCTTATCTAGCTTCCTGATTGATACGCCGGTACTGGTATTGGGTGATGAACGCATAGCTTCTGCTTCCTATCCTGTCTGTCTCCATTTCCAATTATCCAGTCTTGCGCTTCGTCCTCAGTATAATCCGCCATGTTCGACTGGACAAAGAAGTCGCAGGATACACCACAATCCTTATCCGCGATGTCGTCGAGTGCCCAAAGAAGCTTACCAACCAAGGTTACGGCTGAGACGAAAGAGCCAATCGACCTCGGGCACCACCTCTCGCGCGTAACGCAGAACAGGAAAGAGAGCAGTATTAAGGAGTTTTATAAGTATTTTGCGATCCCGGGGATTGGGAACTTGGCTGGTGGTACGTTCCGCAGAGATTACTCGCATTGCGTGCTCAGCCACCATCTTGACGGTGATACGTTCCACGATCGTTTAATGCATGATCCTGACTTGCACATTGATATTGTGGCCTTGGCTAACCGATTGGCATAGGTCTGCCGCACCCTTCCTACTTTCCCTACGATACCCTCGAAGCCAAGGTTGCGTTCCCAGAGCGCTTTCCCTCATTTAACTACGACAATGGCGACGCCTCACTGGCGAAGAAACTGAAGACTACAAAGTTATCCGAGCCTAAGGCCCAGCATATCACAGTCCCTCACGCCTCCCCCACCACCAACCCTCTCCAAAAAATCGACCTCACAACCGCCCTCCAATATGGACAAGCCATGGGCTACCCCGCCCTACTGAGCTTTATCCGCCAATTCACGCGCGAGAACCTGCACCCAAATGTCCCGTACCGGGGGGGTCCAGAAGTGATTCTCACATGCGGCAGCACGGATGCGTTATCCAAGACGCTGGAATGCTTTACAAATGCTTGGGATGGGAAGAAGGACTGGGTGAGCGAGAGAGAGGGCGTGCTGTGTGAGGAGTTTGCGTATATGAATGCTATCCAAGCTATCAAGCCGAGGGGACTAAACGTCATTCCGGTAAATATTGATGAGGAGGGTATGCGCGCTGATGGGCCAGGTGGCCTCGAAGATGTGTTGGAGAACTGGGATGTAAGGAGGGGGAAGAGACCGCATTTGATGTACACTGTCACGTAGGTCCCAATCGATTAGACTTGAGATGGGGAGGATGCTGATATTTTATGGCAGGATAGGACAGAACCCCACCAGCGGCACTCTGAGCGTACAGAGACGCAAAAAGGTCTACAGCCTCTGCGCAAAATACGACATCATAATCATGGAAGACGACCCGTATTGGTATCTGCAATTCCCCTCCGCCGCCAACGCGGAAGCCATGGCTCGCGGTACAACACCATGCCGCAACCCACTGACCTCCTTCAACCTGTCCGAAGGAAAGAAGTCATCCGGCTTCGACTTCCTGGATTCTCTAATCCCATCTTATCTCTCCATCGACACCCAAGGTCGTGTAGTCCGCTTCGATACCTTCTCGAAGACCGTCGCCCCAGGCTGCCGTCTCGGCTGGATCACCGCCCAACCCAAGGTCATCGAACGAATCCTCCGTATCACAGAGACGTCCACCCAACAACCATCCGGATTCGTCCAAGCCATGATTGCCGAACTAATCATGGGCCCTCAGCACTCCGACCCCGCGGCCGCTAGGCGCGGAAAGTCCGGCGAGGAAGGGTGGAAAGTAGACGGCTGGGTTCGCTGGCTCGAAGGCCTCCGCGGCGAATACGAGCGCCGTATGAACCGGATGTGTAAAGCACTGGAAACGCACAGATTCACCACTAAGCAACAGCGCTTTTCTAAGGAGGCTATGCTCTCCGACTCAGACGACGAGTGGGCCGTCGTGTCGAAGGTCCCGATGTACTCCTTCACATGGCCGCGAGGCGGGATGTTTGTATGGGTGAAATTCCATTTCGAATCTCACCCCCTCTTCTCCCATCCTCTCATGACGCCACAGAGGTTGAGTAAGGCGTTGTGGATTTTCTTGACTACGAAACCGTATCGCGTGCTCGTAGCACCTGGAGAAATGTTTTCGCCCACAGAGGAAATCCAAAAAGAAGATGGATGGAAGTTCGCTCGACTATGCTTTGCTGCTATTGCCGAGGAAGATGTTGAGAAGGCAAGCAAAGGATTCGCCGATGCCTGTGTCAAGTTCTGGGAGTTTAGACGCGTTAAGGATATTGAAGATATTGAGCGTGGCCAGGCGGATGTGCAGGTTGGGGATGGGGTGGAGGTGCTGAATCTCGGGTATATCTGCTGAGCATAGCTCAGCCATAGGCCTAGTTAGTTAATACAATGCTTAAAGCACTGCAACAATTATCACGAATCAAAGGCCGTTGTTCTTGGGCCAAATCTTTTTTTTCTTAGTCTGATTTTATAATCTCCCGCCAAGCCTCTCAAAACATCAAACAAAACAAACATCTCCGAAATCTATTGTTACCATGTGGCAATCATCTTCGAACTCCAACCTGGATCTCATTTCCCTCGTTCTCAAATCCCCTCAATCACCGCCCATCTACCACCATCTACCACCCAGTATCCATCCCCCTCGTGCTCTGTGCCGCCGTCTTATCTCCCCATCTCTGGTTCTGGCTCCCACCATTGTTGTTGCTACTGTTGTTATTCCCATTCCCCCAGCTCCCAGCAGTAATACAGCTATCCATTGGCCTCGAGGTGTCATCACCCTGGTTCACGACCGGGGAGCCGTTCGGGACCTGGTACCATCCTTCGTTGTTGTTGTTACTGTTGTTATTGCGGTTGTTGGGGTTGTTGTTGTTATCGGCTGGAACGTCTTCCCAGCCAGACGAGGTCTGGTTGTTTGATACATCCTCCCGGACGTTGCCGCTGGACTGGTTGTTATTGTTATTTTCGGAGTTGTTTTGGCGCGGAGAGTTGACGCTGGCGTTGGCGTTGGCGTGGACCCATCCGCCGTTGCCGTTGTTGTTTCTGCTATTCCAGCCGCTAGAGGTGTTGTGGTTGTTGTTATTACCCGACTTCCCGTTAATGTTATGTTTACCACAGGATCCATTGCGGTTATTGTTATAATTCGGGTTCGAGTTATACTGGCGTGGCGAGTTGACGTTCCATCCACCGCCATTGTTGTTATTATTCCCGTTCGAATCACAGTTGCCCGAGCCGTTGTTACGGTTATAATTGCTCGAATTGCCGTTATCTGAAAAAGCACCGGGAATCTTAGCAGCTATTTCATCCGCGTCGTTGTTCACAACAGTGGCAGCCTCCCATCCTCCAAATGAAGCAGTATCTCCAGGTGTCTCCGGAGGAGCATCCCATTCTGAAGCTGCCTCTGCTGGGGCCTTCCATGCGGGAGCAGAGTCATCTTTTTTAGGAGATGCTGCCTTAAACATCTCGAATGTGTCGACTACGACTGTTGGTATATCTGGAATGGGCGAAGTGTGGGTGACGTTGGGGGCAGGTGTATTAGACGTACCATTGGTCCATGTGTTTCCACCTCCGTTGTTTCCAGAGTTGTTGGTGTTGTTGGGATCGCTCCAGCCTCCACTGTTTTTGTTGTTGTTGTTGGGTGGGTTGGCCCAGTTGTTCCCGCCGGAGTTGTTCTGGTTGGAGTTATTCTGGTTGTTCGAGCTATTCCAGCCGCCTTTGTTGTCGTTACGGTTGTTGTTGGTGTTATTGGAGCCTCCTAATGTCTGGCTGTTGCGGTTATTATCATTGTTGTTGTTGGAGTTGTTTCTCGAGCCACTTTTTGCTAAGGTTAGCTAAGTCCGAAGGGCAAAAGTATGGTAGAGTTTGAACATACCCGTAGTTGCTCCCAGGACCGTTATTGTTCCACTCATTCTTTCCATTGGAGCTGTTGCGTCCATTGTTGTAATTCCCGTTGCCCGAGTTGCTGCGGCTACCAGAGTTGTTGTGGTTTGACTTTGGGACGTTTAGCATGTATCTGTAAAACAGTGTCAGCTACGGGTTCAACCATCAGGCCATCAGTGAAGCAATGGAGGATGTACTTACGGAGCATCAATTGGAACAGCAACAAACTTCATTCCAGTTGGAGGCTGTGGAGCTTCAACACCCACACCCATGGCGTTGGCGCCATACATCGCATTCGGCACCGCCTTTGGCAATAACATCATTTGTGGATTGAGGTTGAAGCCACCCATCATCGCAGGAAGTTGTGCAGTCATCGGTGCCACACCTGTTCCAGCAAAAGCGTTTGGCTCTCCGAATCCGCCCGGGGCACCAGCAGCCGCCTGTGTCATCGGGTTGCCTGGGAAGCCTGACGATCCGAGCTGGCTAGATTGGACATTTTGCGCGCTCACCGGAAGCAAGTTGCCATTTGGGTTGCCGTAGATATTGCCATGGTATACGCGAAGGATTCCGGTGCGCGAGTCGAAGAAGGCGTTTGGGCGAGGGTCAGACGGTATCTCCAACATGTGCTCAACGATCAAGACGTGTGCTGCGGTCGGCAAGATGGCGCGCGTGGTGCCTGGACCAGCGATAGAGCCGGAGTTCGTCATGATTGCCTTCTCAAATCCGAGTTTCTCGCTGAAGATAAACAGTGGCCAGTCTGGCCAAGGGTATGGATAATGATCGAGCGTATGCACGATCGTGAGATGATAGGAAAAGTCTTGGAAGTTGAGGATGACGACTTTTGGAGTTGGGAGGTTTGGGAATTGCTGGGCGAAAGAAGCGCAGGGGTTCAAAGGCATGATATATAGCGGGCCCGAAAAGTCGCGCGTTTGCCGTCTACCATTGTCCGCTTCAACCTCAACGGGGAAGCGCAGGGACTTAATCGTGCTGACACACGGGTTGCTGCTCTTGAAGGAAGTCCTTCTAGGTCTGCTCAAGGCCTGCTCTCCGCCGTCTCTTTTGCAACAAAAGTCCGAGTGTTGCTGGTGGTGGTAGTCATTGCGATGGGACTCGGGGTCGTTGCGATGAAAAGGGGACTTGTGCTGGTGAGACATTCCAACACTTTGAACAGTTTTCTCATCCACCAACAGTAGTGTCTTGCGACGCTGCAGGGCATGGTTCTCCAAGTTCTGGACTGCATGGCTTTGCACCGTGTTAATTTCCCTTAGTACCTCGCGCGACAACCTCCTCATGGTGGATCTGTAGGGTGGCCCCTCATCTTCGAAGTGAACCAATCTCCGACGACTGGGACTGCGAGATACCGCCACGATTCCGTAATCGTAATCGTCCTCGTCCGAATCTTGGCCGCCACAGGTGGAACATACAGACACCACACTTTGGCTGCAAGGTCTCCGGGCTGGCGGTTCGGCGTCAGGATCCTTCGGTCTCGTATGAGTCTTCCAAAGCGGCATCGTACCACCAGGACTACAAGGACCGTGCTCTTTAAACTTATAATGAAAGTCGATACTGTGACACGGGTGAGGGAGCATCCACCAATCAGGCTCCCAGCCTTCGT
The DNA here is from genome assembly GCA_010623925.1 of Antarctomyces pellizariae. Lineage (NCBI taxonomy): Eukaryota > Fungi > Ascomycota > Leotiomycetes > Thelebolales > Thelebolaceae > Antarctomyces > Antarctomyces pellizariae. The sequence continues at coordinate 162,705 of WCAA01000023.1, read as the reverse complement.
CCTTCTCCTCTTTCTCGGCTGGCTTCCCCTCTGGCTTCTTGACTGGCCTCTTGAAATTCTTCAACTCGGTAGGCGTCTGGGTGAAGGTGGTAACCATGGTTTTCGGCTTGGGCTTAGGAGCTGGTGGTGCATTGCGTTCCATTTTCTTGTATACACCAGGGCAAACGAGGTTCCACGCTCTTCCTCCCATGCTGATAGCCTTTTTGGAAGAGTTGATGTGAAGAAGCTCCCCCATAGTGATGAACTGGTTTCCTCATGGTGAGTTGGTTGTACTGAAGGACGAATGGATATGAATGTATGTACCTTGACAGATTTGACTAGAGAAGTGTAGAAATAGAGACTTGGTTAAGTTTGGATGACAAGTGTTCAGGTAGACTTTTGAGGCTCTCGTCTGTAGAGTGTCTGATCTGTAGAACAACTTCGGCCAGAGGGATATATACACCTTTGCCGCTCCGGCAGGAGTCAACCGAACTATAAATCAAACGACTGAATGGCAATTGGCTTTGGACCCCCCGAATGGAGGAAGGACCTGCGAGCAGGAGACTCGAACGACTTGTGAAAGAACAGACTTGATGATGAGAGACGAACATAAGTAACAAGAGTTGAAGAGGAAAAGGAGGAATGAAGGTAGGAGAATCAGGTTTTGACCACGGTGATCAACCACTTGGCTTCTCGCCGATGGAAAGCACCTCTTCGCTTACCTGAAGAGGAAGGGACGTCTTGCGATGATAGCGCCGATGAGGCCGTGATAGTTGTAGAATGGATAGATTCGCATAAGTTTAAAAATTCAACATTTTGACTTGTGCTCTTTTCGGCGATTCTTTTCATGTAAAATAAAAATTGATCCATCGCGGCGTTGCTAAGCGGTTAGCAACGCCGGAAAGCACGTGTGCGCTAACCGCTTGGCAAATCATCAAACTTTAGCTGATGAAAGTCGTTTCTATCGCTCAAATACCAAGTGAGGTTGTGAACCCGCGCGGCTATTGAATTTTCGGATTAATTTATCGCAGGGTTAAGCGCGCAATATACTAAATCCGAAAGCACGTGATTTGAATGAATCGCAGCACTTGTGGTGAACTCGAGGACTAATAAATGGAAACGCTAAGTGGTTTTCTGTCGAGACTAAAAATTCATCTGTAAATTAAAATCCTACGACGCTAATCAGTTAAGTCAGCACTCCCTTAAATTGAAAATTCTAGGACACAAACTCGATTTATGATATTGAATTTGTTTGTGCAGCAATTGATTGGCACTGAGGGATTTAGATAAAAATAGAATTCATAATTATTTTCTATTCTAATTTCAAACTCCAATTTAAGCTCAGACCAATATGAAGGGAGAGCCAAACTCTCTTTATGCCTCGCTTAATGCTAATTTGATTCAAGTCCCAATTAAACACATCATGCCTCCAAACCCCGTAACACTCACTAAATACTCATCACCTTCTTCAACCCCCTCCCCACCCTCCTTGCCTTACTCTTCGGGCTAACCTCTTCCTCCCCTGCATCGTTCTCAACACCCACATTCTCCTCTTCCCTATCGATCGCGCTCGCCCTCCTACTCACCGGCACCGGGATATATGACTTCGCCCTCTTCACCTTCTTCGGCACGAAAACATCATCCGCAGACGGCGTCTCGATGATACGATCCATTCCCGCCGTATCCTCACGCGCAGAAGGACTACCCATACCGAACTCCGCGGCTTCAAAACGGCTATGTAGGCTAGCACTATCGTCGTACTTCCTCATCGTGCTCGAACGACGAACGGCTGGCGGTCCAGGATGAAGCATAGCGGAGAGGAAGTTACCAGTGGACTTCTGCCTATTCCTCGCGCCGCCAGTGGAGACAGCTGTTGAGGCGCCTCCACTGGATCGATTGCTGTCCCGGGACTTCTGCTTGTTGATGTCTTGCATACCCCCAACCTGACTAGCCGTAGACGCACGGCGCGCTCTCCTTGCTTCTATCTCGGCAAGCTCGCGCTGGTGAAGAGATTCGGAAGGTAAGAGAATAGCGCGATCGAGCTCGTATGGCAGGCCACGGTGACGGCCACGGATCTGCATGGCTATGATGATGAGCTTGCCAATTACGCCGAATTGGGCGGAGAAACTCTGGTTGGTGTCGGGGTAGCCCATAGAGAGTCCGACGGTACCGTAGGCTGAGATGATCTCGAAGAGCACAGAGAAGAGGTTGAATGCTGGCCTGTCAGGCGCCTGCAAGGCTTTTCCTTCCGCGATGGCGATAACAAACCAGCCTAGTGCAACGAACCACAAATCGAAAGACAACTGTCTTCTGATATGGGAGCCGACGTAGGATGTTCCATTTTCTTTGTCATCTGGGTCGTCAGCGCCTGACCAGATACCGAGAGATTGCTCTTCGTAAACGTTGGTGCGACGGACGGAGATAGCGATGGGGAAGACGGAGATGTACATCATGATCATGTACGAAATCTGCACAGCTGGGTGAAGGTCAGGAATAGAGACGATTGAAAAGCCTGCTGTTCTCGTGGAGGCTGCTTGGAAAAAGCCGTCTAGCACCCTGATGTTTGGTGCGAGGTTGGTGACGATTGGATTGCCAAAATCGAGAATGATGAAGAAGAGCAGATCGACACCGTTGAGGAGAAAAAGGATGCCGAAGAGCCACCATGTCGCGCGACTTGGGAAGAGAAGTGTGAAGCATCGACGTGGATGGTCGAGCAAGAAGCGTAACTCCTCCCATATGCCTGAGCCGCGAGGTACGAGCTTTGAAAGCACGTAAATGCACCAACGCAACATGACAGGGAAGCCCGTGTTGCCGAAGATGATCAGGAATGAAAAAAGCAATATCGGCCACACAGCCGCCTGGAAAGATACCATAGAGTCAGGTGTCAGAGTGAAGCCTACGTCGTTGAATGCTGATGTGCCGGTGAAGAGCACCCACCATGTCCTATTCTGCCCTGCCCTGTCGACTACCTCACCGTAAGTGCCACTGCGCAAGATCCATGGGACCATCGAGATGTAAGAGAAGAGGGTCCAAAACCAGAAGTAACCAACCAGCACAGCAGCAAGAGACTTCAGAGAGCGGTACTCGATGCCACCAAGTTCCTCGCGCTGAGCTTCCGTCAAGTCGACGAAGGCAGAGTTGCGGCCAACAGTCGGCTGGAAAGAGATATAAGGCATCGGATCCATATCTTCACGATCGCGGGTGAAGTGTCGTTTAATAGTCTGGAACGACATCATGCGAGAACGATGATGATGCTTGGTTCCATCAGGGTCATCCAACTCTTCCTCTTTCCCTTGCGTCCTGTCGCTTCTAGCTTGCCTAAAGCCCAGAACATCCAGCGCGCGAGCAGCAGCATGTGCAGACTCTGTGAGCTGGTCCCTCTTAGACCCTTTAGACACAGTTGGGTCTTCTGAAGGACTGAGAGGCCTGTCCGTATCAGTAGTTCCATCAGTATTGGAGTTTACCCTTCTCGTCAGCGGGCTCGGGCTGTCCTCCACAATGGTTTCCGGCGCAACACCTCTGTCCGCATCTCTGGGTCCAGGAATCCTCAGCACCCCATCATTTCTATTTCTTTGTCTCTCCAAGAACGCAATATTCGTCTCGTTATTTCTTCTCTGCGGCATCCGCACTATCTCATCCTCCAACCCATCACTCCTCTTAACCTGATCCGCAAACTTGATCGTCGCATGGCTCTTTAGTGGCGGCCTATCTGCCAGTGTATCTCCCTTCTCAAACGTAATCGCAAAGTCGTCTTGTGGACCGTTCGTCGCAGAGCTGCCTCCACTTGCATTTCCATCGCCTCCCACATTCGGTTTTCCGGCTGAGCCGTTGAGCGTATGTCCATTGATCGGGGTGCCCATATTATGCATAACCGTGATCGTCTTTCCTCTAACTCCTCTCTCCTCTCTCCCTAAATCCCTATCCCCCTTAGCCCTTGTCTCCGTCTTCGCCCTACTTATACTCCTCCTCATCCTCTTGGCTTCCTTTGCAATATGCTGAAAGCGCTTCTCAAACCAGTAGAGGCGCAAGAACACCACAAAAGTATTGATCGTGATTGGATTCGTAAGCTGAGGTAGCACGAAAAGGATGATTTGTTGGTAGGTTCTCAGTTGGTTCAGGTCAACCGTGTTGAGGCCGGATTGCGTGCAGCCGCCGGAGGCGAAGAAAAGAGCATCGATGTATGGGATGTTTCGTTCGGCGTAGACCATGCATGAGCCAAGTAACGCGAGGCCTATGATCCAGAAATCTATTGGACAACCAGTTAGCTGTAGTCTCATGAATGCCCAGGAGTCGGGAAACGAACAATGGACAGTGATAAATGTAAAGTGTGGTTTCGTCCTCAAGAACGAAGGCTTCAAAGCCTTGATTTGATTCCATAGTGTAAGAACCGGTTGAGGAACCATGTTTATAGTCGGGGAAAGATGAAGTTGGGTTTGAAGTGATTATATAGTTTTTTTTAGCTATAGTATAGCAGAAAAGGCGTGGGCTACCCTCGGGCACTGGGTATTGGTAGGTGGCGAGACGATACAATAGCTAAATCGTGCAAGAGTGGTCGCGGGACCTTTGTTAAAAAGAGCTTGGTATAGGAAGTTTGTAGCCAATCTCCAAAATCATTGTCCTTATTATAGAAATAAATGTGTTGGTTTCGGGATTCCAAATGCGAGGTGGGCATTCGTCGTCGGCACTTTGTAATGTAGTTCTAAGAATGCATTGTAGGTGTGTGGTTTGTAGAGGTTGAGTATATCGCTTTGGCATCCAGGAGTCCACGTCCACGCCCAAGTGCCAAATTAACAGATGGGAAATAGCAGACGCCTGAATTGTGAGGGGTGCGGCTACAAATGGCGTTTTCACGCAGGAACGAGGGCGAGGATGGATCTCTGATGCAGGCTGGCCCAGAATTCGGACACTTATCGCGGCAGTGGGTCAGCATAGCCACTGTGACGGGTGGTCTTGGCAGCTGCACCCATTGACGTCACGTGCACCGATTCGTATCACAGACATCGGAACTTTTATGCAGTCACCCTATGTAACATGACGCTGAAAAGGCTTATTTACGACAAGTCCTTGGAGATTCTCGCTGTCGTGTCGCAATCGCACGTTTTCCAACAATGATTATCGCACGTGTCGTTAACTAACCCTCAAGATGCAATGCCGAGTTATAAGCTTTTCGGAAGGACACCCGCGGCATGCGCGTCACCAGAAATGGCAGAATCTCTGAGCCTAACATGTTTGAGCGGTGGGCCTGTGTGAGTTGACGTCTACCAAACCATAAACAAAGTTGGAGTAACGGCTTGGTTCCTCATTCTCTATCCTAAAACTGCGACTTCGCACTGGTATGTTTCAAGTCCTTCCTTCAAGGCTGTGCAGTGAACCCTGCGTCAAACCCTTAGTCGCACACATGATCAATCATCACCACCACGTCCGTGCACGATTTTCCCTTCAACCCCGTCCACATGCTTTGCATCTCGAGATCTCACGGATACATAAGTACCAACGCTAGTGGGCATCATCTCAGTATAACGCAGATCTGATGCGAGCTTAGACATACATCCCGAAGATATCCATCCGACCTGCGAACCATCTGTATCATGGCACGCAATGTTACTAAGCCACCGTATTCTGCAGCGACGAAAGCTGGCAACATCACAGGCATTAATCTGTGTCATATCATGAGCATAACGGCGAGGAGATCGGTATGATCGGGGTGCAATGGAGTGTTCGAAGCAGCATCGTCAATGGCATGAAAGACCGTCGAAAGCCGAGTGGAAGCGCTGAAAGGATCTGGGTTTAAAACTGGTTAGCCGCCCATATCATGGCAAAACCCTGCTGCGAATAGAAGTAAATGCATCCATTCAGAAAGTTTGATAACATATCGCGCTATTTTAATCCTTGCTCGTTTCCTACGCGAGCTGATCATGTAATAGGGAACTTGGATAATCATAAAAATGCTCTCCCTTTGCCACCAAGAGAAAATAGGTCGCTTACTGGGTCAAAACATACACCCTTCTCGACACCTGTGTGCGACGTAACTGTCATCTTCGTTAGTACGGTGTCCACCAAGTACGTGCGCATGGTGAGTGAAGAGCATAGCAACAAATCAGTAAGAGTGCTCTCGCCTTCAAGACTCGCGGACTTCCACCACAGTCGTCAGCCAATATAGGCTTCGGTACCGCGGCATTTGTTTAAATACCTGAACCCATAGTAACATCTTGTCGTGTGCAGTCAAAAGGTTGGGCTTGAGCGTAAGAGACCATACCTTACCAGAGACTTGCTGTTGAGTGTTCACATCGCGACGTTGAGCTGTATTGAGCGATACTGAAGCTGTTTGATATCTAAGGAAGAAAGAGACTTCTGGGACACGGCACTTCCTAAATACCATTTAGTCAACCCTTCTGCTCTTTCTCATCCGATCGCTCACTTTTCTCCGTGCTCCTTCCTCGAGACTTGCCAGCGAGGAAAGATCTCCGACGATGACAACATTGGGTGGCACTTGCTCCTTCCCCAACTTCAATCAGCAAAGGTCTTTACCATATGCACCCTATGTACAAACAGGTCTATGATATAAATCCAAAATTATCACCAAAGAAACGACAGCTGATCTAGCTCTATAGGTCATATCGTTTCCTCCTCTTCCTCCTTATTCTCTTCTTCCCTCTCTTATTGAGTCGCATTCTGCTCTACATCCCTCTTCACAGTACCATTTCGTCCGTTCGGCATACCGCCCACTTTTGGCGCCGGCGAAGGCCTCGTCCTACTGCGCCTCGCACACTTCAACCATTTAATACAATTATCCCCATTGTAGCGCCTTGGACAACAGGTAACGGCTTCGTCGTCGTACTCTGCATCGTAACACTCCTGGCCGGTTCCGCCAAACGATCCTGATGGTTCTTCGTACCAGTCCTCGGCAGCGAAGTAGCGGGCAAGTCCGGCAATATCGTCGGCTTCTCCTGTTTTAAAGTTCTCTCTATTGGTGTGGGCTCAACCACCATCACCGTCTCAGCAGGCTGCGCTAAGAGCTGGAGAAACGAGGCCTCGCTCGCGCTTTACAGAGCAGAGGACGAACGGCTTGATACGAGGAAGAGGAGGTAGGACGTAAATGCTGCGGGTGCGTCGAAGAAGTATACACGCTTCGTACGGCGCCATGCGGAGTTTGGTTCTGTGGAGGAGCTGGTTGGTGCGTTGTTGTGGGGGAGTTAGGCGTAGCCGGTTATGAGGTTGGGTGTTATTTGTGGTGGTTGTGAAGCTTATGAGGGGCAGGGTTTTGTCGGGCGTTGCTCGGCAGTTGTTGTAGTGAAAGCTGAGGTACCAGCCGATGAGCTAGCGTTGGCGAGTTGATGTTTTCCTTCAGTCTTCTTTTCTTCATCCTTGATCGAAGATTCCACCTCGACGTTTATCGGTTCTGCCACATCAACCATGGCCTCAAGGATATCTTTCGACTGGGAATACTCACTGTCTGCTTGTCCATCTCGTTTGTATTCTTCTCAACCCCAGTTGTGGCCTGTTCCGGAATTACAGCCTCGTCTTGCCTCCGTACTCCGGTTTGTGCTTTGGCAATTTTCTTTACTCACCCCCCTCCATTTCTCCTTATTCCTGCTGCTCAGTCGTCCCTCCTCACTATTTCCACCTATTTTCATAGGCGTATCATCCATTTGCGTTTCTGCCTCATTCCTCTTAATCTCATCCTTCTGGCCAACGACCCTTGGCTCATCCTCCTTCTCACCATATTCCAGTATCCGGGCCCTCTAGACTCTCTTCTTCAGTATACCGACAGAACGTCCATGACGCCTGAAGTCGCGGAAGAAATATAACGTTCGTCCTGCTGCCCGACACCTCATCAGTGCTCCAGGACTGGAGTCGACACAGAAGACGACGATTTGTTGAATGGCGAATCGCATCAAGGAAGGGAAGCAAACGACAGTCCCGTCCTCTCAGACACGATTATAGCAAAGGTCGGGAAGCAGACAAACGAGTTGGGCATAGGGGACGGCACCTCGCCGTGGACAAACGGCTCCTCATCGAGCCCACGATGTATAAAGCCGCTAGTTGGACTCCAAATTATGAAGGCTCAAGCAAAATAAAAACACCTGAATTGAACCTGTTTCTGGAGTCCGCAAACACCCTGCGAGCCGCCTACGTGCCAAATTGCAAGACGATCTGACTCCCGACCACCTCCAATATTTCGTCGTCTCCGCCTTTATTCCCAACTCCCATCGAACTGTGTACCAGTACGAGGTCGTAAGGCACCATTCCGAGGACGCAAAAGAGGTTTGAAGGGCTGGGTTTCATGGGTTTCATGGGGATGCTGACCTTCGCGTTAATCGAGTGGAGGGGTGGACATTATTGTGTGCCAGTTGTGGAGGTCGTCTGAGAAGTCTCTTTTCTACATCCCATCAACACTGTGGCCTGCATGGAGTTTTCGTTGGTGCCAGGCATGGTGGCCGTAGGTTGCGTCGACGGAGGAGGTGAGGAGTAGGGTGTTAAACCAGAAGACTAGGCGGAAGATGTCTATGCAGTACATAGTGCCAGCTCTATGGCGTGAGCAGAACGAGCATGATGGGTGATGAGTGCGTACATAGGAGAGAGAATAAGAGATGGAAAGATGCGAGAATATACCGTAGCACCGAGTGAAGGTGTCATGAGTTGGTGGTGTCAGAGCTCGATGATGGCTTACCAGACTTGGCATCTGAAGTTGACATCGTTCATCAAGCCAAGAGCTTGAACTCTCGTCGGCTAAAACCCACAGGGCAAGGAAGTATAAGTTGAAGATAAGCTATCACAAATCTTTGAAGAATGTAACTATCTCGAGAACCGATTAGCAATGAAAAAAACGAGGAGACAACCGGCGCAAGGGCAAGACGTCGGACATGACGACAGCTGTATTTATAAATTTACCAGCAAACAAGCGCCTGGGTTGAACGTCTCACTGGTTTCCATACAAACTGGATGCTCCAACCGCGAAGGTCATTTCAATGTATCCTCGTGCTTTCCCCTTAGTACTTTATGTTGCATGCCAAGGAATTGCTACATGGCGAGCTGAGCTTAAGCGAAACACCTTGGTGTATAGGTATGTGGCAGCTTTCTTAGAAGCATCGCGGCCAACAAACATGCCTTATACCAAATCTGTTTCAATTTATAATGAACAATACTGTCAGTGTAGTGCTGGAAGGCTCCATTCTATCATTTCTACAATTATTACGTACGTTGTGAGCTGCGACACGGTAGCACCAAGCCCCGCAGTTCCAGGCTTGACACAGCATAACCTTATCGCCTATCAGCGCTTTACCACGTTGTCGCCTGGATACCTTCAACTCTTCCAGAATAGTCGCGCGTCATCAATCGTGGCACTTTCCCTGCTGTTATTTATCTTTGTCAACCTTTCCACAAAGCTGCCGAACAGTTTATAAGCTCTCCCTTTCCAATCTTTGCTCTTACTCTTCTCTCCTCTTTGGTTATGCGCTACGATCAAGCTCGCGATAGACTTGCGATTCGTTCGAGCCTAACTCCATTTCAATCACCTTCACAACCACGACCAGCAAAAGCAACCGAAGACACAGCCAAGATGTGGGACTCCTCAGGGCCAAGACCACCAAGCAACACCAGTTCGAAACAGGCGGACAAGACCACAAGAGGACGCACAGCCTTCCTCTACGGCACCTTGGTTCGTCTTCCCTCCCCTCTTATTCTCAACACAACCTCACCGCCCACTACTCTTGCCCTCCTTCTTCTACACCCTTTCATCTCTCCTTAGCGTATATCAGCCAACAATCCACAGATGGTTCCCGAAATATTCTTCCGCGTCACCCATCAAACCAACCACCCCTCCACCGAAATAACCAAAAATTATCACTTCACACCCGCCCTGCTCCCAGGTTACTCCCGCCGCCGTGTCCAGCACGCCGATTATCCCGGTATCCTCCGCTGTGCCAATTCTTCCGTGCTAGGTGGAATCGTCACCGGTCTCACAGATCGCGACGTCAAGTTCCTCGATCGTTTCGAAAGGGAGGGGTGTCTGTATAAAAGGGAGGAGGTTACGGTAAATGTGCTCGGCCCCGAAGTTATTAAGGGGGATGGGGGGACGGATGAGGATAGGTTGAGGGAGGAGGGGTTTAAGATTATGAGGGGGGAGGGGGAGGAGAGGTGCGTGGAGACTTATGTGTTTCTTGGTACTAAAGATCTTGAGGGGGAAGAGTGGAGCTATGAAGAGTTCAGGAAGAGCAAGATGAGTAGTTGGGTTTTTCAGAAGGATGAGGAGTATGCGGAGGCTTGGGAGGGATTTGGGAGGATCATAAGAGATGATGATGAGGAGGAGGATGTGCATGGGAGTGAGGATAACAAGGAAGAAGATGGTGATGGAAGTGAGGAAGAGACGGAGGAGATCAGAACGAAAAGAATCGTTAGTGTGGTTGCTGGAATTGCCGCGGAGGAAGATATTGAGAGGGAGGAGGCGGAGAAGGTGGTGATGGCTGCTGTGTGAGGAAAGGCTCGGTCGAGGGGCGCTTATGCTTGGTTTATCTTCAACGTTTTCTTCATTCTTGCATGCTAGAGAGCGGGCCGCGAACATTTAGATCGTATTACAACGGATACTTCATATTTTGCAGAAGCAATAGAGCCGTTTGCTTATACAATGTTTGGTTAATAATTACTTATTGTGAAATGCAAGCTATCAAAGGGGATATGGTTTAGTGGTATAACGCTTCTTTAGCATAGAAGAGGTCCGGCGTTCGATTCGCCGTTTCTCCAGAGATAACTAGCTCTTCCAGCAATAATTTTAGTATTTGGAAGGGTGGAGTTGTGGTGGGTTTGGTGTTGGATCCATTTTGGTGGAATTGTGCCAGTCCGGAAGATAAGGATAAGCACGGGATGTGATAAGGATAAGACCAATGGTGCTTGGCGGCTGCTACCTTGGTGGATCGAAGTACATATGCGAACTGTTTAGCGGAATTCTGAAAAGAAAGTTGGAAAAGGCGTACGGACGATGAATGATATAGCTGCTCTTTAGTTTGTTCCAATTGGTATGGTTGGCTGACGCGATTGCGGCGGAGGGGTTTTAAGGGACGATTCAATGACTGTAGTGGAGGAGGTGAAAGTGAGGGGTCGGTCATTCTTGTATGACCTCATCTCTCTGCAGCCTTCGCTTCACTCCTCACGTCAAACACTTTCCCATCCTCGGGATTTTGTAGATTCCTCACGCCAGCGGCTCAACAAAGCCTTACCTATCTATGCACACAAGACTCCCGCCATCAACTCACTCCACAAATCACTCTTCACGCCTTAGTCCCAGCAACGTCGTTTCACAATGGCCTGGCGCAGCGGCGGAAGCACAAACGCAGAGCTCATCAGCAACCTCTTCAAGAATGGCTTGATAACCGCACCGCACATTAGGGATGGTATGCTCAAAGTAAGCCTCTCTAGTCTCTGTAGCCTCCGACCCCTTCAAGCCTCTTCCCGCTCGACCTTTTCTCTTCCCTCCACCTCATTCGCGGTTGCGATATTAGCCCTCCAAACCAGCTTCCAGCTCAAAGCTAATAAAACCTCAGGTTGACCGAGCAAACTACTGCCCATCCAAAAGCGCCGCTTACCAAGACTCCCCCCAACCAATCGGCCACTCTGCCACAATCTCAGCACCACACATGCACGCCAGTGCCCTAGAGTCTTTGTTCCCTTCCTCTCGCGACACCACAACCTCTTATCCAGGCTCAATGCCCTATATGACCAGCTCCCCATCCGCTGTAGACTATGCCACCCAGCGAAGTGGGAATAGGCCGCTGAGAGTCCTGGATATAGGAAGCGGAAGTGGGTATCTTACGCACTGTATTGCTGAACTGGTTGGTGAAGGAGGCCGAGTCGTAGGCATAGAACACATCCAAGAGCTCGCCGACCTAGGCCGGGAGAACATGTCTAAATCCTCAGAAGGTCGCCAATTTCTGGAGGACGGAAGGGTTGAATTCGTAGTCGGCGACGGCCGACTCGGCTGGCACGACTCCGGAAGTCTTGCTGCTCGTGGTGGCGACGCAGATAGTGGCAATGGTGGGAGTGAGGAGCAGCAATGGGAGCAGTGGGATACGATACATGTTGGAGCTGCCGCAGCGTCCATACATGAGGAGCTTGTGAAGCAGTTGAAGAGGCCGGGGAGGATGTTTATCCCTGTTGATGATGACGGCGTGTATGGACAGCATGTTTGGGTTGTAGATAAGGATAGAGAGGGGAATGTGGGGAAGAGGAAGTTGTATGGGGTTAGTTATGTGCCGCTTGTTGATCCGGGAAAGAGTATGAGTTTCGGAGGGGAGAATGATAATGAGACTAAGCAGTAGGGATGAGATGGTGTTGAAAAACAAGAAAATGGAATGTCATTTTGGTAGTAGTGTGCGAAATATCGAAGAATTGGCTGGCGAGGATGCTGAGCACAAGCAGAGCTCAACTTCGATTTTTCCTGTTTCGTAAAGTCGCCTTGATCCTGCCATTCGGATCCTTAAATGTCCACCATCAGCGGGCGCATTGTTGGAACGGTCTCACTTCTCGGCCATTGTGCTCCAGCAATTCACATTTTGGACGGTGAGCATTGAGCGTAGTCTGGCAGGGGGACGGAGTGAGTAGCGCGCAGGGTGCAATGTAAGTGTAGTGGGAGAGTTACAGTGCAAGTCTGTAGGAATGACGATTGATGAATGCTATACTCTTACATCTTTTGCAGCTTTTCAGCCGCTCTGCGTGAATCAAAACTAGTACCGCAGCATCGCTGTGTCATTCTTACCAAATCGAGCGGTCATGACCTAGCCAACTATCATCACGTTTCCGAAGGGGGATGAGGTAGATCGACCTGACAGATTCGTAAACACTTCGACCATCTTTACCACCTCTAATCACTCGATTGCACCGCTTCTGTAGAGCGGATCCCAATTCGTCATATAGAATTTCGGAATTGGCATCCCACGTCACAGGGTTGCAACGATCGACACTCGTTTATGTCTCGCTCGGTCTTGGCGCGACGCCTACCCGGCCCGCTAACGACCATCTCTACCAAAACCTCTAACGTGGTTACACCGTAAAGATCATGACATAGATTGCGTTTATCTATCCGGCCCAAATCTTCATGCTCATTCTATCGTTCGGCGAACTCTGGAATGCTCTGCAATTCCTCGCGCTAACCCTCATAACTTTCCGTCTATCCTCTAGTGCCCTGGTGCGCATCCCCATCGTACTCCCTCGGTCTCGCAACGGGAGGAGAATGGCTGCGACCCTGCGATTCTATATCGCCACCTCCGGTCACGTCTCCGACTTCTGGATCTGGATTTGCCGTCTCGTACTCGAGCGCTTTGATGAGGTGATATATCAAGACTGCCAAGATTGAGCCGGCGAGTGGTCCGACCCAGTAGATCCAGTGGTAGCTGACAAAGTCGTGGACGTAAACGCATGGGCCGAAGGATCGGGCTGGATTGAGGGAGCCACCTGTCCAGAAGACGCCTAAGATGGATTAGCCTTTATTTAAAAACGGAAGCGGATGCGGAGACTACTGCGGAGACACTTACCAACAAGCTCAGCGATGAACAAACTCAATCCGATTCCGACAGGCGCGATGAAAGTGCCTGCATGCTTCTCAGCTGCAAGCATGAAGATCGTAAAAACAAGTTGACAGGTGAGGAGCATCTCGATAATTGTTCCTTGGGCGATCGTCGTTGCTGCATTGAGAGTCGTGCTGACGTTGAGCTCGCCGGGGAAAAGGGCGCCGACGATGGCCGCTGCGATTATGCCGCCGATTATTTGTGTTGTGAAGAGGAGGACGCCGCGAACTATGGTGATGTTCTTGATCAGGACCATGCCGAGTGTTACTGCTGGGTCTGCAACTGGTTAACAAATGCTTTTGAGAATGGTGGGATTGGATGCAAAGCTTACTGAATAGTCCTCCACTGATACGGAAGTAGACCCAGGCGTTGACCGCAAGACTGAACCCGAAGCTCAAGCTGATGTAGAGCAATTGTTGTGGCGTCTTGCCCTGCTCAGTCACGGTGTCTATTTTAGCGCCAGCATTATTGTTTGAGCTGATATTTGCCACTTGAGTTCCGGCGAAGGCGAAGAAGAGGAAGAAGATTGTGCCAAAGAGCTCTCCAAGGACGGCGACGGTATGACCGCGAGCTGAGGTAGGGAGCTTGCCGAAGTTGCGGTTAAGCATCCTCGCTACGTTTGAGCGAGCACCTGTTGAGACTTTCATGAGTGAGGTCGTCTATGAGGCAGTGCTTATAAGGTATGTTCTAATCGGTAAGTTGTATGTCTTCTCGATACAAGAAGCCAAGATTGTGGCGAAATTATGGCTAAGAGTTGTTTTGAGGTAAATTCGTGTCAAAAACGTAATGTAGGTATATGTAGGGGAGACAGGAAAGAAAGTCAAGATGGCATTTTGAGGTTGAAGGAAGGAGGAAGTCTGCGATGTGACATTGTGACGTACGGTGGGTCTGTCTGACTATAAGGAGAGAAGGAGCTAAGGAAAAGGTCCGGAGGTAAGTCCGCTCTGTTGGTTAATCAGAGGAAGGTTAAGCTCTCTGTTATCTGGACTGGCGGGCCTTCCTGCTAAGGTTTGCTGTCGTAAGTACTCCGGTAGCTTTCTTCCTCGTTTGAGATCATCGTTTGTTCATAAACGTTCATATGTTCGTATCATCGATTCCATTCTGGGCATAAACTTTTCTGGTAATCATTCTTTATAACTTCATAGCATACCATCCGTTTTTTTGGGTAGTTGGAAAGAGGATAGTTAAAGTCGAATCTTCTTGGAGGCACTAGACATATCCTCTGCTACTACCAAGGACACCCTAAGAGATACTCAGCCGTCATAAATCAGTGGTGTACTACATAGCAGACGACAACCGTGTTGGATCAGTCAACCAGCCCGCCGGCGCATAGCGAAAAGCCTTCACCAACTCGAAGCACCATTGCCACCGTTTTCCGAGCCAGAAAATTTGGACAAGGACTTCGATCAAACAATCACTGGTGGTGTTCTGCCTTTTTGGTATGGCAATCTGTCTCAGAGAAAGCGGTTATTGGCTGCCGCTCTTCGAAACCGATCACAACAACCAACATTTGGGTTGGAAGAAACAAGATTACTCTTCGCCAGAGACGGAGACAAGCTATGAACAGCCATCTGAAAGAGGTCGAAATGCTATCCTCCTCTTGCCACATCGGTTGGTGCTCCCGGAATGGACCGGTGATCACCTATTCCTAGACTTCTTCTCAAAAAGCATTGATTCCACAGCGTTTAGCACTGAGATCGACCGGTTGAATGAGAATGCTTCGGGTCACCTACAAATGGTCGATATGGCTTCTTTCTGGCTTCACCTGCTATTTGCTTCCTTTGAGACCTGGGCTAAGAAAGAAGGTCACCACCTTTGCGACCCAGGGCAAGCCCAGTTACCTCTTAACCCCTCCTTCAAAACAGCCTGGAATTGCCTTAGCAGCGAGGTCCACAGGGTAAGTTCACATTCTCTTATCTCGCCCTTGATCCAGGTTCTGATTAGCTAATACTATGATAGCTGGATGAACTACTCGAAGAGCGAGTTTACGGCTTGCAGCATTGTCACCCCTGCACCGAAGTTCTCTTAGACCGCACCATCAACGTATTTTCTTTAAAGCTGCCACCTCTTCTCAGCGGTACCTCTTTCATGGACATCTTTGTGTATATATGCGGTGGCAAAGACACCTATGTTAAACGACGCACCTGGCTGTCCAACGCCAACTTGTTGGATGAGCAGCTAGTCAGCTACCACAAAGAAACTAACAGAAGCTGGACCGCCCTGTTGGGAACCAACACCGACGTTGGCACGATGTGGCATGAATCTGAATATTCGCTTTCGGCAATGTTGGACGAAGCTGGTGCTGTGAGAACTCTACATCATTGCTTGATGAGAGGAGGCGCCGGAGAAATAGAAAGTTCGGGTTCTATTGAAGCTAGGAATCCTGTCGGTAGTAATTGTGGGAGGAGAGAGCCTTTACACTACGACGTAACTGCCACGCAAACTTTTCATCGACTGTTGACCCCTCCTGCGAGGTGGAAGTGCATAAACGATCTCCCAGACGAAGCTCGGGTCTCGGTAATTGAGAATAACCGGGCGCATGGTACTACTCGGAAGGTGACTTCTCACGCGTCTACGGAATTACCCACGGTGTCCAATCATGAAAAGTTAGTGGCAGCCCAAGAGGTGAAACGCAAGGTTCAACCAGTAAGGTCAACTGCATCTTCTAGACGAGCTACAGAGTTAGGCTATGAACCCCTACTGCTAGCCCAAAAGGCGGTTCTGACGGCCCAGTTTGGGAGATATGGGGCGTCTAAAACGAGAGCTGCAAGGCCTGACCATGAAATCTTACTACAAAAATTATCCGCATACGCCTACGAGCGCAGGCGGATACCACTTCAAAGCCCAAATGCATCTGTTACGGAGGTTCGCTGTCCTTTGCTGAACTCCGAAATGGGCAAAACAGTTCAATTCGCTGCTATTGTGAGGCTGCCCAGCTATCGAGCTGGTTTTGCGTTCTGCGACGAGAGCAAGACGGATTTGACGATGCCAAAGGACAACGACTTGTACTTAGTAATGCGCGCGAAAGAACATGCCGTTGTATCTAAAGATGCAAGCGACTCGAACCAATATCTTAGGTCCGCGGCTGTAAGGTTGGGTGCAAGCTGGTGGATGGACGTCGATGGAGCTGCTGGTCTATCTATTCGTGGGAGGGGGTCCTTGGAGCATACCATCGGTGAAACTGGTAACCATATATTCATACGAGAAGAATCAGAATATGAAGCTCCACCGCAAAGTCAACCCATAACTCAGACTGAACACAACAGGGCACCGATATTAAACTTGGGAGCAGCTGGACCAAAGCCTGCTTGTTTTGAATTCAAAAGAAAGGTGGCTTGGGGATTGATTGCGCATGCTGCTCCTCCCGCTCTCACAGGGCTTCCGAGGTTCAGAGCAGGAATTTGGTTCTCCAATGACTGGAGGACAACGCTGAGGCCTAGTCAAGAAGATCAACGGCCGAAAGCATTGAAAAAGGTGATGCTTGGAAGTGCACGCCATCTTACAAGTTACGTTTTCAAGGCCAGGACGCCTGAGCCGGAGCACCTTAGTGCTGCTGCCGCATGTCAGTTTGCAACATGTTCGAAAATCGGTGCCGGCGCTCGGCCCTCGATTCGCGGCGAGCGCTTGGAATCCACGTCCGATGATCACGGTAAGGTTGTGGGTATGCGAGGCGGGCCAGACTTCCAACCTCTATCGCCATGTCAATTCTCGAAGACTGCGGAGCATAACGGGCTATCAATCGCGCCGTTGACAGCGGCGGTTAGGGCGAAGTTTCCTTGTTATGAATTTCGTCGGACTGGAATGGGCTGGGAATTGCTGGCGCGCACTCATCTCATCATCGAACAACTGACCAGCTTCAGAGCAGGTTTTGGGTTCCGTAAGAAGTCCAGCTTGAGGCCAGCTGAGGAGGATAGAAGGCTACAAAACTTGAAGAGAATCATGGACGGAAAGGTCTGCCACATTTTCGGTGGTATTGCAGAAACGCCCGAGCTGGAGCTCAGACTCAGACGCACTGCTGTGAATCGCGGAGCAAACTTCGGGGGGGATAAGGGTGAGGATTTATGGCCCTGCTTGCGAGGCGGAGCTATAAACACGCCGGTGGAAGTTTCCGTTAATGGCTTACCAAGAGGAGCTGAATTTTCGGAAGTATTTGCCATCGCTGGAATCAAGTACGAGCTCGGTGCTCCGTTCCAATCTGTCGACCTACTCGAGCATGCAGAAGCTAAGGCGTCGCTAACCGATTCGTACATGGTTGTTGACGCAGGCGGGGTTGAGTATGTGTCCGCGGCAATGGAGGATGAGGACGAGGACGTGGCTATGCATGATGATGCGCCAGAGAGAATTTATTGTGAGCTTAAGGTTAAGGGTGACTGGGAATCAGGGATTCCCAAGCGACGAACGCAAAGAAAGAAGACTCGTCGTAAAGTGCGCAAAGACATCGCAGTCTGGTCTTCTGCCCAAATGGAGATTGGTGACTCAGATGAGGTAGAGATCCGTGCAGCAAAGCAACAAAGGTTCCATTCTCCGCAGTTTCAGAGCAAGGTAACAATTCAAGACGAGCCAGCGGTTGGCAATCATTCAAGCCCACGAAGCAGCTCATTGTTCTTAAGAGGAGGCTACACAGGGAAGAAGCGACTCAGGAGACAACCCGTTGTTCGCGACCATCCACATGCGTACCTGTCTCTTGTCCCAGGTGATATCTCGGATGATTATTTCAACATCGACGTAGTTCCTCGCCCTGAAGACCTGGGCGCTACTGAGGCATATGGTGCTATTGAGGTACAAGCTACGATTTCCGACGCTCATAACATAAAACTTCTGCAGCGACGAAGAAGAAAGCTTTACAAAGAGAGTCAGGCAGATGCCATTTGGTGCTCAACCAAAGCGGCGATCAGGAGACTGAGTGGATTTGAGAACTGTACCACGAAAGCACTGATGACCCCCGCCTCGCCATTTGTGAGAAAGGCACTGATACTGAGTGCTGGAGATAGCATAACTCAAGAAGACCCAGGTCCAAATAGCGTGCAGCGTCGTGAGTCAGCATGGCATGCTTCCTTTTCTGCTCTTCCAAACCGTGTTCTTGTAACCCACGATTGGGATGAGCAGACGGGTGTAAGTTTTCCGGCAACGCATAATCTCCAACAATTGTCTCGAGCCTCGAGTGGTATCCGTCGAAACCGTAGCACGCGTCCTGGGTTCGGTCGCATTCCCAGTGCTGAAAAAACGACGGCTGATTGGCTTCTTAGAGATTGTCTGCCTATGAGAATAGGAGCTGGTGAAGAAAATGGACAAGCCGAAGCCCATCCTGAACCCAGGTCTACTGTAGATCTACAGCTTACAAGTCTGCAACCGAGCCACCCTGTCCCCGTACACGATGCAGGGATTGCAACCGTCCAAAGCAGCGCAGACCTGCCATCTCACCAAAGCCTGCAATGGGCCCCTCCATCATGGCTTACTGGTCGCTCACCGGCATTACGGGTAAGTTATCACATATCATAATCATGGATCCTCTGACACGGCTAGACACATACCCCACCGCTCAACACCTCATATGGGCAGTCTACGCCACTCCAATACACTGAACCAAACCTTCTTGTCCGAAATGATGTTCAGTACTGGCAGTGTGGATGGTACGGCCACTTCAATACCAATTGCTTAGCCCCTGCCGACAGATGGCACCCGACCCATCAGCAGGAGAGGTTTTTTGCTGCATATATTGCTCGCCGTGATGCTCGTCCTCTTAACGCCATAGTTCCGGCTCAAAGACTTGTGGGCTGGCACGGCGGACCTGTCAATTCTTCAACCAACCAGCGTATTACACATCCTCTAGGTATTGAGGCAGATCACCGCAATCGACATAGACCTCAATGCTGGCAATGTGGCCAATACAGCCATTTCTGGAGCGAGTGCTCAACTCCTCGAAACTTGTGGCTATCACGACAACGACAATACGCACATCGTTTAGCCTACATGTGGCGCCGTGATACACGCCCTAGCAATGGCTTACAAGAGATTTTCAGGCGACCAGGACCTGCAGTTTCCAGTATCCCTTTGAGAGAAATCAATGGCAAGTGGAACGAACCATTTTCCTGTAGGGATTCGTACCATGAAAGTCTACGAAAAAAATTTAAGGGTACAGATCGCCGGCCTGACAGACCCAGATTGCATCATTCGGAATTCGCTGGAGGCCGGCATGATTACTTTTATAGAGGAGTTGATTTGGGACGTCAGTTTATTAAGACGCACGGGCTACAACCAAATCATGAAGTTCCGGTCGCTTACTGCTGCTTGCCTGAGATGTATTCGTGGCCGTTAACCAGTGAAGAGCTAGCTGAAGAGCAAGCGAGGCACTGTGGAGAATTTCAAACCCCCACTGGATTATCCGAAGATTGTTTAGCGGACACGAGACAAGTCAAACTTGAGAGGGACAAAGTTGAGCCAGATGCTAGTTCACACCATGATCTAGCCGAAGAGATGTCGATGTCGAAACGTAACGGTTCATATTCGAGGCCAAACGGCAGTACCCATGAAAGTTCAATGAACCACATGAGAGGCGGCCAGCTTGAAGGCAACTATTCCTCATCGGACATTGAACCGGACGAGGGTATCTTCGTTATACCCTTTGAGATTACCGTGGAGACCTCAAGCGAAGACGAATCTAGTGCTGCGGACCCGGAAACGCCATCTGACATTCAGCAGCAAAAGATACCTTCATCGTCGACCATTAAAACCCAGTTTGATGTGCGAAAACCTCGCCCAAATCGTACGACAAGGCTGCAGCTGGAATCAAGGTCGAAGAAACCTAAAGTCAATGCCACTGACCCAAATTACTGCCATGCGGAAGATTGCTTGCGGGTTGATGGCCGTTGTCAAGGTGAAGGTGAGGGCCTCACTTTCGATTTGCATGATCTGGATAATCGCGGTCGAGGGCGTCAACAAAGGATGATGCGGGCCTTGATAGAGCCTTCGAGTCCATCAGTAAGGGTTATAATGGTTGCAGGAAAGTTGGACGTTCGGTCTGTTCACGACAAAGCAGCGGCACGACGAAGGCGCAAGAATGCTGAAAGGGCTTCCAGAAAAACTCGCGAGGCGGATGAGAAGCTTGCGAGCAAAGGGATTGAGATAACTGGATTGATTTCTCCAGCTAAGACTATGCAGCATGGTATGCCTGCTCCAAGCGCCTTTGGCGACGACAGATACTATCATGGCGGTGTATGTGAAATTGCGACGATGCAGGAGATGCGTCATAACTGTGGCGTTTCTATTCCACCTGGGCTGAATGTGAGTGCATTGTTTGCAGAACACACAAGGATAAGGGGAGGTGCGGTTGAGTATAACAAGGACGTGCTTGATTGGGATGTTAGTGGCGACGAAGGTGTGCATGAGTTTTGCGACGGTGGCATACAGCTTCTTTCTACATGTCATGAAGAGTCACCGGAAAACCCTGTTAACACCACAAATCTCGGGATCAAGCTGGAAATGCGTGGCTGGGACACCAGTGAGGAAGGGCATGTGGCTAGGCGTTACAAGAAAGGTGTGCGATTCGCAACGCCTTTAAAAGTGCAGTCACAGAAAGAGCCTGCTAAATTCCCTAGAAACGGTTTAGAGTCGGAGAATGAGCTAGCTGAGGACAAGTCGACTACGAGAATTGAGAATGTAGGCGAGTATTCGTACTTGGCTGAGGATTTGGCGTCGCTGTTTACTGCTCCTGTCTGCGGTCAAAGTTTAACACGGGGGAATATACCATGCCTGAACTTTTGGAACAGGTCATTACCTAATATTTCCCTGAAATCCAAGGGTGGTTACATTGCTCACATTCTACATGAAAAGACGCTTGATGCTGCCACTTCTACCCTTAGTATCACTCTCGACAAGCTAGAGATGCTTGACAAAGATCCTCTGAAGATTTTGAGAAATGAAAGACAACAACTTGGGCGCTGGAAATACTGCAAGAAGCCAGAATGGAGCAGGCCTTGGAAAACACTACAGATTAGCCACGTTTTTCACTTCGACAAAGGTAGTTTACAACGAAGAATTTTGAAGACGAATTATGACCTCGCTTCAGAACAAGGCATGGGAGGTGGGGCAGCGGAAGATAAGGAGGTCGATCTAGACAACAGGTCAGACGGGAGTGCACCGATGGACTTCGAGGAGTCTGAGATGGAGGATGGGTTAGCTCAAGATCGGCTGATGACGAAGGCCGAACATGTTAGCGAATACTCGTATCTCGCTGAGGATTTGGCGACGTTGTGTGCGGACCACGCTTGTCGTGAAACTCTTTGCCAAGGACAAATTCCAGGCCTGGACTTTTGGAACAGGTCCTTGTCTAAGTCTTCCTTGAAATGCAAGAATGGTTACATTGCTCATATTCTCTCGCAAAAGGTGCTGGGTTTTGCCACTTCTACCATCAGTATTGCTTTAAATGGGCCACAGATTGTTGCCGCGGCGCCCCCACGGTACCTTAAAAAAGCATGGGAACAAATCCGCCAGAAGAGATGCAGTGAGAATTCAGGGCGGAGTGGATCCCTTAGAAGGCAACCTGTTGATCACGGGTTTCCGCTCGATAAAGGTAGCTGTCGACGCAAAATTTTCAAGCTAAGTGATAGTATTGTTTCCGAACTGGGCCTGAGAGGTGGAGCAGGAGAGGATGATGAGGTTGACCTGGACAACATGTCGGACGACGGTGCGCCAGTTGACTCTGAAGAGCCAGCAGTGGAACCTTTCGACAAAGACGAGGGTGCTAAGGATGATGCGAAGATACACTTGGGTGGCCTAAGCCTTCGTCAATTGTGTGCGAAGCTCGACCACAAAATCAATGAACACTTTCACCACCCAACTGTAGAAAAACAGGCATCTTCAAATACGGATGCAGAGTCCTTGCCAAAAGTGCCGCCGGAAAAAATCCGGGTCGAAGTCAAGCTCAAGGATGAGCAAGTGGCCGAAGTTGGCTCTGCGACGGGAGTAAATCCGTTTGCCGCCGGAACCATGAAGCACAGGAAGACTTCAAGCTTAGAGACGCAGGACAGCTCTGTTGACATGAGGGGAGGAGCGGGTGAAGACGAAGAAAGAGCACCGAGTGCGCCAACTGAGTCTCATGATTCGACGGAGGACTTGGGGCTCACGTCTACGGAGAGATCGTCGAGTGCGGATGATCCTCCTCCTTACACGCCTGATATTCCGTCCGCCATCCCCACTGCTGCTGGACCGGCGAATGCGATGACTCTAGATTACCTTATGGGCGAAGGCGCTCTGAACCATGACCAGGCTGTTGGTGCTGCTTTAACAACGGTTGCGGATCATTCCACGGGCGCAACGGTGAAGAAGAGTAAAATGAAGGAGGTGGATGTTGCTGATGAGGGGAATATCGAGATGGTGCTCTCTCAGCGAGTCGAGTGGAGAGTTCAGCTTGAGCAGGACAGAATAAGACAGATGTTGGTCACAGAGAATGCCAGATTTAGGGATACTCAGCGGAGATCCGAGATGGAGGAGTTTGAGCGGAGAGGTAGATCCTTTACAGCGGATTTTGCGATCATTGAGGGTAGTAGGGATGTCTTGATGGCGCAGCCCACGGATAGAGAGGACTCGGCGATGGCTATGGATATGGATGAGCGGATTACGACGCCTCCGACGATCACACCTGGTGCAGACTCGAGTGTTATGGCGCAGGAGGTTGCGGAAGGGTTGTTCCATATGAACCCGAGTCGGAAAAGTAGGAAAAGAGGGTCGGATGATGTGGAGAGTTAACAAACTTGACTGACTGAGCGAGCGTGCGGTCAATTTTAGCGTTGTATGTACTGTAGCATTAGACAGCGTGCTGCTATAGCGATTGTAATATAAAAATGTTGAGACTGGCTCATGCAATTATGTGGCTTCCTGGCGTGGAGCTGTTGTGAAATGGTATCGGTCTACACTTTGTGCGAGATAAACTTCAAATCAGGATTTAGAAACAGGTTAGCATTGAGGCTAATTGTGTCACTTACCTATGTAAAAGCTAGCTAGCCAAGATTATATGTGATAAGGGGGCACGCCATCAGGCCCCTCAAAAATTAAAACCTGCTAACGCAATGCGATTGCTATATACAATTCCAGGTCTCCTCACAGTATAAGAAGTATGCCATGTAACGATCACGATGATCCAGTACTCTCTGCTCAAATAGCGAAGGCTCACCCATCCACCCAGAAATCTCGCCCGAAGGCATGAGATACGATGCAAACTCTATCCTCAAAACGCCACCCTATACATATCATGAACACCCAAACGGCCCACGGTCGTCACCTCTCCTCACCAATAGTCTCTTAAGCTCGCCTAACATGCTTAAAGGCCATTCTAGTTTGGCAGTCTTCCGTAAGCACCGTTCTGAGCCCCGGTATTTGGACTTGGCGGCCCCCATTGCGAGGCATCGGAGTTTGCTCTGTCAAGATCTGGTTTATTCCATTGGCCGTTGGTGTTGGCGCGAGGTTGTGGAGCGTAAAACTCGGTGTATCCAGTATCCGACTGTCCAGCACCTGGTGGGGACACCGAGCGTTTAAACTGTCCGGCATTATAATTGGGGTTGAAACTTGGGCTCGTCGGCGATCCAACTTGAGAGACACCCATATAAGCAGTACTTGGCTGAGCGATCTGCTGACCCGGTCCATCCTCAAAGCTGAGTCTGCCACCCATAGGCGCAGCACTAACCACAACCCCCTTAAAAGCGTTCACGTCCGCACCAGTATAACCCAGAGCATCCGGCTTAGCGTTGCCGTTCTGCATAACCCACTTCTTATCCTCCTCATCCATAGCCTCCTGCTTTGCACGGTAAGCGGCTGCCTCCTTACGTCCTTGGCGACGGCGCTTGAAGCAGACAAACGCGAAGGCTGCGATGAGGATTGCGCCTGCGCCGGCGGAGCATGCGTAGACTGCGATCTTGGAGCCCTCGGGGAGCTCGTTGAATTTCTCGGAGACGGATTTTTTGTGTTCGGGTTCGGCGAGAAGGACTTCTTTCATGGAGGAGTTGCCGCTGAGATGTGTTAGTGGTTGCTCGGGAATTGAAGATGATGAATAAGAGCAAAATTTCTGCGCTCGGAGGGGGAAGAGAGACTTACCCGACACCTTGGATGCTCTGCCATCTGCCGGATGTATCACTGTAGACGTATTCCTTCACCTCGTCCATGTTGAGGACTCTTGGTCCGTAGTCAGTTATCTTGACGGACTTGATGAACATCTCGAAAGGCGCTTGGCTGAAATCTGTTGGCCCGCCAGCCCATTCGACAACACCTTCGTTGTTGTTATCGACGTCTCCTCCAGCCCAAGTACCGATGCGGACAAACGACGGAGTCTGAGGGTAGTTATCCTCGCCATCCTTATTTCTTCCTTCGGCATAAGTGAGAGTGCGGATGAGCTGCTGCTCAACCCAGAACTCAATCCTCTCTGGCGTCCAGTCGATTGTATAGTTCTTGTACTCATCCATAGGCTTAGTAACAGGATGGATTCCACCTCTGTCGTAGGTTTCTTGCCAGCCCTTTCCAAAGTAATTGGTCTGGACATGTCCTTCATCACCGCCAATCAACTCCCAATCAATCTCATCTCTCACATCGGACTGGATGACAATCGACGAGACGATGCCCTGGCCGCGAGCAGCCTTCATGTGCACCTCCACACGGCCGAAGAAGATGAACCACGAGGAGGTGAGAGTTGGCGACTCCTTCTGCTTGTTGATGATCTGCCTTCCACCGTCAAGGGTATACACCGTGTCGCCGCCAGTTGGGTCCCAGGTCGTCGAGTTGGTTGGATCGGTCCAGTCGAAGTTGTATTCCATGCCCAGCGCTTGTGGGATCGGGCAGTCAGTCTTGACGAGGGGATCACAATCAGTCCAGGTCTGGGCTGCGACGAGATTGCTGAAGAGGAGGCCGAGGCCGACGAAGCGCTTTGCTGGAACCATATTGTATTAGGGGTTTCGGGTATCGTAATGAATGTGTATTCTCGAAAGAGTGTATCTGCCGCAATCGCAGCCTCGATTGTTCGTCGCTCGTCCTTTGTATATCAAACACAGGTCAAGGTAGAATCCCAAACCGAAGTTCCTAAGGACTGTGGTAGCCGCAAGCTGCTTGCACGTCGGATGTCGGATGTCAAGATCAACTCTTACCAGCCGTGCTCGGAGGTATACTGGTAGGCGTTTGACTTCGCTGCGTCTAAAGATGGTAACGAATTGTAGGTTGTCGGCGGAAAATGAAGGAGAGACGTTTTCACAAGGGACGGATCTCGAAATACAACATTGGAAGCGCGCTTCTCCTGTGGGGAGGCAATCAATGGCCAAGCACAAGCCAAGTTGAAACCGTAACAGAATCCTCAAAATAGTTAGGGTTCAGTGCCAAGCAGGGGCAAGAATGTGAAGCTGCCAACTTACCCAATTAAAACACTCCTGACAGGCACAAACTCAGGGGTTCGTCGCGCCAGAAGCTCTACCGACGGCTCTATTGCGTTAGTGGGCATGCCAGGTACCCTTGGCACATTGGCGTACACAGGGCGGGGCTTGTCTTCACCCTTGACACGTGACTGCATCTCACCACAAATAACCGCGAAAAATGTCATCAACACCAAAGACGGTAAGCGGCGATAAATACCAAGGTTGCACTAGTGAGAAGTGCCCAAAAAAATAGTAGATCACAATCAAAGTCACATCACAAAGGCAGAAGGCGGTGTTTCTGGAGCTGACAGGCTCTCAGATTTGTCTCCTAACTGTGCCTCGTACAGAATGCCGTAAGTTCCCTCTTCCCAATTTAGTGGAGGAGTAAAAGCCCTTCCATCTTAGCGAAATCTCATCATGATATTAGGGGGCAGCAGAAACGCCCAGCTCAAAGCCGAAAATCCGTTATACCCCTGATAAACCTCGAAATCGTGAAATCTCTCAATCGAAATCCCCCTCAAGGAAAGCAATGCGCTCAAATGCTGGCATGATGCAATAAAAGCACTGAGGATACAGAACAAACGCCAAGATCCGCCTAAAAGAGGTATGTTGTCTTCATGGATGCGGTTCTCCATTGTGTTCCTTCTGCATGACAAAGCTTGGCGGCGAAGAAGTCGTAAAGTCGAAAAATGAAAATGCGTTTGTGGCTTCCTGTGAAGTGTGAAGTGTGAAGTGAGGGTGGTGCGTCGCGTATTTAGGGTCCGAATGCAAGCTTTAGTATAGACGAATCATGATGAAGGCTTTTTGTGCAGTGGTCGAAATATAGACGAGCTCAACTGCGAGTCGTCAGCTAAGTCTCATACAACGACGGGTTCCGATCGATCGGAACTCTACTTACAAGATCAAGGCGGTTGACGGACAAGGTAAGCTTAGCCACTTGGCAAACGTTTGGCGAAGAATGAACCGTCAGGTCTCTGAAACCATCTAATCTTGCCAATATCCCCGCTATCAATCGTGTACCTGTTTCTCTTGGTCCAGTTGCCATCAAGTTCCTGCACTTCATACATGCGAGCAATGTCCGGATCTGCAGGTGCCAACTCCTGCGGTTTTCTATCAGCCTTGGCCTTCATATCGAGGAGATGCGCTGTTTGGCTCCGACCATGCGTAACCCACTGCTGTCCGTTCCAGATTGGATTGAGACCAGGTGCCGCACAACCTCCTGGGCCAGCAACTAGGAGCCTGCCGCCGCCACCATAGGTACCTGGCCCCTGCAAGAAACGAGCGCCGCCTGGATATGCGTGGACATGGCCACCGTGACCGTGGATGTGCTATACTCACCGTCAGCCTAAGCTCTCCATAAGTAGTAATTTCCGTCGATGGCGATTATAGTACTCGTACTGCTGCCGCCGGGCGAGCCCGCGATTGTGCCCTGAAAGGGCCATAACCACCTAGTTGACTGGGGAAACCCACTCCGAAAGGACCTCCCGCGCCTTGCAGGATGTGACCACCTGAAGCGGTTGGGCCGTTGTTGATGATGATATTGCCTCCTCCACCACTCGAATGAACGATGTTGCCTGGGTGAACACGGCCGGAATAGCCCATTACTCCGCCCGGTATTGGACCCAGGAAAGTTAATCCTGGATATCCAGCACCAGCATGTCCACGGCAGCGAACACTGGCGTTGACATCAGCACCACAGCTGCAGCCGGCACCAGCAAAAGACATTGTGGTTTGCTGACAGCAGTTGTGGTTTCCGAGATGGTTATGCGGGGAACAAGCGACACAATTAGGAGCGGCGTGCGGAACGTGGTAAGAGCCTGGTGGGATGAAACGGTGAACCGCAGGTCCGTTAAATGTGCTTGGGACTTGAGGCTGATAATTGACCTTGATTTTCTCCGCTGGCATTGCTTGAGTCGAAGTGAAGTTGAGTTTCAAGGTTGAGCGTAATGTATAGTAGATAGGGAGATAATCGAGTCTTACAAACACTGGTCATGGAAAAGTCGATTGACTGGTTATGTGTTGTCAGGTGTGGTGTAGTTTCGAGAGTTTGTGGTGGTTGATGTTTGTGGTTCGGGTTGTAGCAGGAACAAGGTCGAGTTATCTGTAATGTTTGTGTAGTGTTGTGCCGATGGCTAGGCTCCTGTGAACCATGTTGTGTAGCCTGAGGCGGTAAAGGCTAGGGAAACAGCAGTGAAATTTGGGGCTCTGTGCGAGCTGACTGTGCGCTAAGCCTGTTTCTGGACAATGCGTGCTTTGCTTTCCAGCACACTCGTTCTGCTGTTGCCTCTTTCTCCGTTGTCCGAGTCTGCTGGTTTTTCGTCCCTTCCTCTGCCACTTCCTCGTCCAAAACAGGTTCGCTGGTCACGCGCTGTCCAATCAAGTGACTTCGAACGCTGATCGTCGTATGCGTCCAATCTTTGACCCAGACAACATCATCATCAACAACATCCTCAGCGCTGCCGGCGCCTTTCTTCTCTCCAAACTCATTTATAGGTTTCCACAATGGTTCGCAGTGCAGTCAGCACCAACAACCATCACTGGATGATAGACTCCAGGCGGCAAATGCCATGCTGGCGCAGGACGAATCGCACTGCCATGAGGATAAGTGATTATGTTCTGAAGGAGGCTCACCGCTGGCTGGGGGTGCTTCAGAGAGACAGTGACGTGGGTCAAAGGATTGTTACAGGACATAGTCGGCATCGACCTATATCCCACTCCAGGACAGTTAGTATGGCAAGTACCACACTGGCAGCCATGACATCGAATGCAGCGATGCTTCGAGTGGACAGGAAGGACGTAGGAGGTGGTGTGCTTGTGCTTGATGTCGCAGCGCTCCTCGAGCTCGTAGTCCTCGTATGGGCGAGCTCCGAATCCGAAGCACATTTTGGCGGTTATAGAATGCTCTTGTCGTCGTGTCGTGATTAGAAAGAAGAGTGCAAGGTAAAGGGGAGAGAAAGCGACTGTGAATCGATCCTTGATGCACTGAGCCGCAGACAGTGAATTTGATGTGGTAAGGCGCTAAAGATATTCTGGACTCTTTGCAGCGATGATCATCCAGCTTCAGGGTTCGTCAAAAATGGCAAGCGCGATAGAGAGAACAGAGGGGAACGGCAGAAGCTGGCTTTGATCTCGGTGGGAATGGAGCAGCACGAATGCAAGCAAACTTACAACGAACTCGTGAAGAATACAGAGTTACACATCGAGGCCATATGCATATAGAAGAACACCTACCACGTTTGCATTGGAATCTTGACAACACATTCAAGCTACTTAACTTCACCGCTATGAACAGTTCCCCCCATCTTTGCGCCCTGACGACTGCCTAGCGAGAGCTGAGATCCCTGAAGTTCGTATAGTTGTCAGCCTCGCTTTTGACACGCGGCGCTCGCGCGCGTAAAATTTCCACTGTTGCTCATATCTCCTCGTGACTCAAGTAGGCGTCTTTCCCGTGACGTAGTACGACCTTTGAAACTGGCAAGCACACAGCAGTAGAAACGATGTTAAGAAGGAGACGCGTCAAGCGGCTACCCGGCGTCGGTATTTTATTAGTCCGTCACCGCCCGCGCCTAAACAGCTCCCTTGTGGGTTGGGTTAGGCTTCTACAACGCTCATGCGACTCAACTAACCATTGAGCATCATCACGATTAAACATTTATCCTATCCATACAGGATCTTCTTTGTGAGCCTATAGAATCTTCGATTCTGAAGCGACGTCTGCAATCTTGAGGAGTACACGTTATTAAACCGTAACCAACCCGGACTACCGCGCTATCCAGCTTCGATCAAGCTTCACTTCCTCGACAAGCATATACCGCTCTCTCGTTGACTTCACACAACCCGCATCTGTCAGACTCAGGCCCGTCAACAACGAAACTTCACTCCATTTTACCGCACTGGCCCATCACAATCTCAAAATAATCATGTCGACCATACCACCCACCCATCTCCAAAGCTCCTACCCGCCAACTCTCCTTCTCCCATTCTCTGCCCACCAACCACCCGCCCTGCGCCTCTACCCACTTTCCAACTACCACTTTACTACCAAAGCGCCACAACCCGAAGAAGATCCATCAGTTCACTCCCGCCTCAAGCGCCTACAAGAACACTACAACCAATATGGAATGAGAAGAACGGTAGAGGGGATCTTGGTATGCCATGAGCACAATCATCCACACATACTTATGTTGCAGATTGCGAATGCGTTCTTCAAGTTGCCGGGAGATTATCTAAGTGCGGAGGAGAGCGAGGACACTGAAATTAATACCAAGGCCGAGAACGGTGTTCAGACCGAGGGGAATGTCAAGAGCGATGGAGACACAAAGGTAGAAGGATATACAAAGAGGAGTGGGCTAGAGCGTGTCCTCGATGATCGCCTCGCGCCAGTAGCGGGCGATCCATCAGGTTGGGAAATCGGAGAGTGTTTGGCGCAGTGGTGGAGGCCGAACTTTGAGACCTTTATGTATCCGTTTGTGCCGGCGCATGTGAGTAGACCTAAGGAGTGCAAAAAGTTGTATTTGGTGCATTTGCCCGAGACTAGTGAGTTGCCTTCCTTCGTCTCTTACAATGCCGAACCTGCAAGCTATGACAGCTAATAACGCAAGCAGAGGTTCTCTCCGTCCCTAAAAACATGAAACTCCTCGCAGTGCCGCTCTTCGAGCTCTACGACAACACAGCACGTTACGGACCACAACTAAGCGCTATTCCTCATTTACTATCACGTTACAGGTTTGAGTTTGTGGATGAGAAGGGAGAGGTTGTCGCTATGACGCCTGGTAATGATAACGGAGTAAAGGGAGAGAGGCCGCAGGTCAAGGTTTTGGCTGAGGGAGGCGATACTGTCAAGTTCGAGTGAGAGGATATAGGGCGGTAAAGAGGTTCATATGTGAATAATGCAACGAGGCCATATGCCGTATCTCGCCGTGCGAAGCTATGTGCTACTTAGATGGATGCCACCAACCAGCTATGGACACTATGCATTTCAAGAATTTATATTCAAAGCTTATCGTAACCGATTGGCTGTCAAGAAAACTAACGTGAGCACCTCAACTCCATCGCAGTGAACAGCAGTTATTACTGCGTTGAAGACATATTGTTAACTTCCTTCACACAGTTCAAGGTAACTGCTTCAATTCTCAATCCACATCACCAAAAACAGTGACTGTACCATCCGTGCCAGCACAACACCACTGGTTCCCTCGTCCACCATTCTTCCAGGCTACGCAGCTTACCACATTCTTTCGCTCCTTGACTCTACCAAAGGCATCCAATTTACGCCTTTCGGCTCCTTCTGCTCGTGGCACTTCAACCCTCTTGACTTCCTTGCCAGTCATTGTGTCCCAAGCCACCACCTCCCCATCCTCTTCCGTCCCGCTTATAACCCACCTCTCCTTCCCGCCAAAAGTGCTCCGTATTCTGTATTCCCCTCCTTTAGCTCCCTCATATGTCTTGACGCATCCTCCGCTTCCCTTATCCATCAACCTAACCCTCCCATCCAACGTACCCGCAAGGAACCCCTCCCCATCCATCGTCAAACACAGACTCGTAACTGGGGCACACAGCACATCCGTCACTACCCGTCCCATGCGCACATCATACGTCCTAACCCTCCCATCCACACTCCCACTCACAATCTGCTCCTGCCTCGCACCTATCATAACAACCTGCACCGAATCTTTTGCTTCGGTGAGGATCTGTATAGGTTTCATGCTCGCCTGCTTGGTATCCCAGATTCGGACCGAGGCGTCGAAGGAGCCGGAGATGAAGAGGGAGTCGTCCAACCCACCGAAGCAGACGGTGTTTACGCGTGCGCTGTGGCCGTGGGTACCGCCGTAGCGGCGAATTGTTTTGGCGGTTGGGACGTCCCAGAGGAAGACTGATCTGTCACCTCCACATGAGGCAAATTTTGCATTATCGCTGCCATTTTGGCGTTAGCATGAGATTCTCACAATGTGTGGAGGAAGAGAAGCGGGAGAGAGAGCTACCTTGCGACGCAGATGTCTAGTACTTCGTAGCCATGCGCTTCGAATTTCTGTACCAGTTTCCCTGCCTTTATGCTCCCTCGCGGACCAGAAGTGGACGGGAAGGGGTTGTAGAGACGAATTGCTTTGTCGCCGGAGCCGGTGAGGATGTATGTGCCGGGTGAGGAGGAGTAAGTGAGGGCGTGGATTGGGTATGGGGAGCCGGGGAGGGTGGAAAGAGGCGTAGAAGGGAATGCCATTGCGGTTGTGACTGTTTGCTTTTGGTATTGGGAAGGTAGCGGATAGGGATTATAAGGAGGTAAGAAAGAGGTTAGCACATAACAAAAGATTGACAAGAGTTGGACAGTTAACTGGTTGATGAATGCTGGACTTCTATCCACCAAATGTCAAGATAACCACCCAGGCGTCACCTCCTCACCGCCCACCCACCACGGCAGAAACAATCCTATCAATCCTAGTTCCCTCATAGCAGCGGCATTCCGCATAAAGCTCTCCTTCTTTCCACGAGTGGCGTCGCACGTTCCCGTGCCAAGCGAGTACCGACGCCACGGTTTCAGAAACGGGAGCTACGGTAGATATTCTGCAGAGCGGTAAACGTTGTCATCCGAGATGCACCTACTCCGTAGAGACGTTGATCTTGAATGCTTATCATGTGCGCCAGCGGGATTTAGCAGTTTGGTCGCTGGTCATCAGCCCGCCGTCCCGACTTTAGGCTGCAGCAGTTGCTTATTCGCTCCGGCTGTTATTTTGGGAATCATGCGGAAGTGGATTGGCTAACAATGGCTACTATCATTCCTGTTGGGTAAGAGTTTCATCTGAGCACTGGCTGCAAAGGGCATCTCAAAGTCTGAAAGGTAGGAGTTATGATGTAGTATTGAAGTGGATAGCTTTCATATATCAGATTCCTTATGCAGTATCATCTATCTCTAATGCCGTTATATATGCGTGTATGCTCGTGTATATGCATGACTTAACTCCCAGAAAACCGTGCAATGCAACCGAATCCCATGCATGGTATCATCTAAGCAAAAGCAATCCGTCGTCTACACTGTATATACTTCCAGTAAGTCATCAAGACCTGCCCTCTAGATTTCCTCCTCCGTTTTATATTACTCCCCGCTGTCTCAATGCGACCTCCTCATCCTTGCTCCATCTGCCTTCTTCGAGAGATTTGCTGTACAGATCCCATCCTACCTTATAAATACAGTCATCAGTATTCTTAGCCGTCTCATCAATAGCGTGCTTGACCTCATAGATACCAAGCTCGGTGTTAACCACAACCTGGTCCAAGAAGTGACTCGCCCTTCCTCCGTTCGCGGCGTTCCATGATCCTCCTTTCTCTAAATAGGCCAGCAACTCAAGTCTTGCTGCCATCTTCCACTGCTGCTGTCTTCCACAGTACCAGAACTGTGCCAACTCATCCACAATTCGCTTTGCTCCTTCCAAGCGCTGTCTTAAGGCGGGGATATCTGCCAGCTTTCCTTTGGCCGTCACGGTGTCGAACGCTACTTGAAACGCGAATCCAGAGTACAAGCTTGAAAAGGGACTACTGGCTTCCGTAGAGTTCGGCATCCTGTTTACACGACTTGCAACAGTCCCCGCAAGTTGGAGCATAGTGGTAGCATGGTCATACGAAAGGTAGATGCTCTTCTGTAGTTGACTCCTCGAAACAGTGCCCTGCTTCAAATGGCGGTTCAACTTCAAATGGGTGCTGTGAAAGATGGCGTGCATGGTGGCAAAGGACCCCGAAATTCCAAGGTTCAGCTTGTTGTCGAGGTTTGCAGCCGTGAACTTGAGACATTCCGGTAGCGAAGCTTTCCATGCATCAAGCCTCATACTGATATTCTCGTAGAACACAGAGAACGGCTCAGTGTTGACAGCACCATGCGACTGTGAGTTTCTATAGATGCTTTGCCTGACTTCGCCCCATATATAGCATATATTAACCAGATACGCCATAACTCCGGCATTCTCCAGGACACTGGGTATTGGGATCCCAGAAGAATTAAAGAATGGCGTCTCGATATCAGCTTGCGACTGAAAGTGCTTCGTTTTTGCTGGGACGCGAAGGAAGATATCTTTTGGATCGATGGTGCTGAGAGAGTTATTGCAGAAGCCTGTGAAATGGTCCATAAGGTAACAAGACCAGAAGGTGCGCCGACGACACTCAACAAACCCATGTCGATTGAGGCCATAGATCGAGGGAGCCAAATCGACCTCCGACTCGGTCATCTCCAGGTTGAGGCCGAGGCCGAGCGCAGCGCGTAGCGCTCCTCCACTGTAGTCCCAGGGTTCACTAAAAGTATTGATTGCGTAATAGTATAATGCCAGAAGTAGTCTTACATGCACAAGCTGTATGGAAGGCTCGCGACCATTTGCTGTGTAACGACATATCGCAGCAAACTCAGCTCCTCGAGTCTTAAAGTCGTCTCTAGTGGAAAATGTGGTTGCCATTGCAAGCACGGCATATATAAGGACGAGATCGTCTGCAGACTTTCGTATGCTAGCATCAGACACCCATCTACGAAAGTGGTGCTCGGGCAGAAAGCAGTAAGTCGTCCCCCCGATATGTGCAAAGTACAAATCAAGCAGCTCTAATGCAAATCCCCTGTCGGTATCAAATGGATTCTTTGTTGCGTTGGCGTTCCTCACAACCCAGTTGAATGACTGAGGATGTAATACCGGAGAATATTGCGACCTGTTTGTCGACTGCAAATCTGCGTGGAAGGACTCTCTCTTGCCATCACTGACAGATGTGTAGCCAACATAGCCGCTTCTTCGTCGCTTCGGGTCATTGTTCTCTTCCAGTTCGGCTC
This sequence comes from Antarctomyces pellizariae, assembly GCA_010623925.1. Lineage (NCBI taxonomy): Eukaryota > Fungi > Ascomycota > Leotiomycetes > Thelebolales > Thelebolaceae > Antarctomyces > Antarctomyces pellizariae. Next base: position 127,990 of record WCAA01000023.1, on the reverse strand, counting down.
TAGGAGTCTGCTGTACGGATGCTAGACTAGTGTACGGATGATCCTTTCGGTCGACTTTTGATGCGTCAAACTCAGCGGCATCTGAAACGGAGCGGGAATTTGCCTCATCCGCGTCCGCAGATGATGCTTCAGGTGAACCCTGTCCACCTCGAGGGCTAATGCAAGTTAGATGGTGCTATTTCTTAGAGAAGAAGGACGTAGAGACTTAGGCTTACGCATTTTTAAACTTGCACACTCTCCCAAACTTCTCACATTGAACACAACGGGGGTAGTCCGGATCACACTTGATCTTCTTTTCGCGGCAAGTGATACAAGCAATAGCAAGACGTTTCCGTGGCTTCCCTGCTTTCGTCACTCCCCAATGTGCATTAACTGGTTCGTCATCTATGATCGTCCTGCAGTAACTCCCATCATCATAGAAGTAGCATTGGCCTTCTCCCGGCACTTCTGCTCCTCGTACGAAGCGTGGAAGAAAATGAGTTCCTGTCCAAATTTTTGGTCCTAACGTGTCCTTCGCAGGTGCTTCTTTTTGAGCCTTGGCAGAAGAGGACTGCGGTTCGTTCTTTCCCGAGCTCAACAGTATTGGCATCTCAGAGTGGTGCTGTCTCTTGGCCGACTCCGGCACTGATGCGATTGGCTTGATTGAGTTGTTCCCGTGCGGTCTTGAGTTCCTGTCGGGATTTGCGTAGAAAGCCGCTTCTCTGGCTACGGGAGAGCAGCTGTCACCATACGGCTGATCTGTCGCAGTCCAGTGCCCAGGTGTAGGTTGATGCCGTTCACGAAGGTTCTCACGAGGCTCGGATCTGGTTGAATCATAGAAGGCTGGCGAGTTTGGCTTGCTCTGGCTAAGGTAAGGAGGCGGAGGTGGAAGTTCCGAAGTGGAATGCTGTGAAGAATAAGAGTATGCGAACTGCTCAGATGGTTGAGAGTGAGGGCGAGGATAGTGAGAGCTGTCCCAATATTGCTGCTGAAAGCGTGCTACGGAGGGCCCATGCACAGTCCTGGGCGAAGGAGGTCCATAAGTTGGGCTAACATTTGTGCCACTAGATGAGTAGGAAGAGAAAGGTATCCGTGATGACTGAAATATGCTGCTCAGAGGAGGCAATTGTTCAGCCGATTTCATTCTCGGTCCCGTCGTTGGCCGCGGTTGGGCGACTTCTGGTGCCGTTATTGCTGGAGAAGCATGGTATTGAGCTTGTATTGAGACGGAAGCTTCAGGCTGTGAGTATTTCCAGTCATCTTCTCCGCTCGACTCTTGTGCTACACCGGAAAACATCCGACCACTTTGGGAGTCTTGAGGTCTTTGAGAGCTAGTCTTATAGGAATCGTGGAAACTGTCGTGTTGAACAGCGGGTAAAGACCGATGCTGTGTATATGTTGGGGACATGTCAAGGTTGAGAATGCAATCCCTCTGGACGTGTGAATTTCGGTTAAGAGGGGATCTTAGTTCGATACTTGTGTCGTGCTCTTGTATCTCATGCAAATGCTTGTTACTCTGCAACTTGCCCTTGTTGCGAACCAAGAGCAGGTGAAGGGTCGCACGGCATGAGCTACCAAAGGACTGGGTTGAAACTTTCTCTCTTTTGTTGTCCAAGTCGCGTTACCTCGGAAAAGCCAAGCAGGGACAAATATATTGCGTGTCACGGAATCAGATACCGGCCAGAGGTTGGGGTGCCCTGTCCCAGTGTATGGGTGGAAGGTTAACTTGCAAGGTACAGATGCAAGCAAGACGAAAGGATTGTGGCTGATTGATGGTGATGACACGCAAAAGATCGAGGATGGTCGTGAGTGGAAGTGAGCTGCACGAATGATGGCGAAGAATCAATTGAGCCAGGTGACACTGGTCAGAATCGAAGCTTGCCCAAGCTAACGTGATTTTTCGGTTCGAGATGACACTGGTCCACCGCTGTACAATGTCAAGACGAAACCGGCTCTCTTGTCGATGTTGATGGCTTACGTTCTCCGCCGGCAGTGATCGTTACAGAAGGATGCGGAAGGTGGGAAGAAATGGCGCTCCGGCGGCTTGACAAATGGTGGCACCGGCTAGACAAGACTAAAGGGTTTGGAGGTATTTAGCAGAGACAGGGCATCGGTAAGTTTTAGAGGAATTCTTTTGGTCATATTAGATCACACCCAAAGGCCAGTTGCCCGGCTGGCTCACGCTAGTACAGGTAACATTATTGGGCCTCAGTGGACTATATCTAAACTTCGATAACATGCTCGTCGCCAGATCATAAGCACCAATTGCTGTGCGACCACAGGATGATAAGACACTAGACAGCTTCAGTAGCTCCAACGCAAGCTCCACGGTTTCCACGACCCACGGACCTAAGTTTCCTGTGGTGGCCTAACGCGCCCCGTCTTCTCCAGCTGGTCGAGTAGCGGCTCCCCATAGCCGGTGCGAATATATGCCTGTGAGGCGTACACAATTGATCATCGGCAGTGATTGGCAGGCGGCCAGCACTAATCCAGTTGACCGGAAGACAAAATTCAGCTATTTCGCCGTCAATTGAGCAGCTGTTCCATTATTCGTGCGAGTAATGCCGAAGCGCGGTGCGTACCAGAGCAAGGTTTAGAAAATTTAGATGGGTGGTGGTGGTTGTGGATAGGTCAGATTTCAGTTATCTCCAGATTTGTCGGGGGCTGAAAGCCGGTCAGCGCGGTAAATGAAACCACAAGATTTACGGATACCGCCCAGCCTCTAATTGAGCGAACCCAGCAGTGGCGACGGCGGCGCACTTAAGTGCACGAGCGCAGAAATAGACGCGGCCGAGCAATCTTGGAAGTCGGCGACAAGCTGGTGGTTTGAGGGGAAGAGGGGATGGTGGATGGCACAGAACTCCATAGATGGGACGGGAGAGATCGAGTTCTGCGCCAGATTGCTCCATGGAGCCCGAAGCTGCCGTGTTGGAATATGCCCTGAAAAGGCTTGCCACGATTTCCAGCCGCACATCAGCCGGCCGTTGAGCTTCGGCTATCAGATGTATGGCGGCATCACGGGCAAGAGAAAATGACATATGATCTGTCTTCTCATGACGGAAGATTCTGAGATGTGTTGGTTTTCCAGAAAATTCTAATCAAAAATGGCCGAGTCTGGTGAAGTGTGGGGTTAGCTAGTTGCGGCCGACGCACCGAAGGCGGACTGACGGCCTCGATCAGTATGCACCGAAAGGTGTCCCAAGTGGCATCAGTGCATCGGAGGTACCTACACTACCTCCGTATTGCACGCACAGTACGCGCCAGCTTCAGGGTGTTGTTGGCTGTGGCGAGGTCCTGCGTGGCACGATAAGGACATAGGGACATCACTTTCTGTTTACGGACTGGAATTGTGCGAAGAAAGACTCGGCTGGGAGGACCTCCGAGTGAGACAGCGTGGAGCTTGTGGAACCATCGCTTCAGTCAAACTTGCTTATATCGAACCCACATATAACAAAACCCCGGCTTTAACTAACAGAACCCTCAGATCCCGTATAATCTGTATGGGTATAATGAAAACTTCGATATTGGATATATTCAATACCTTTTCCGAAAAAAAACGAAGTTTCGTGGGTGGTTGTTATAAACTTTGGTGTAATTCAAGGTCATCGCCTCTCAAATTCCCATGTTTGGTCCCATTGAGCAGGACACTAAGCCTAATGACGCGATTTGAGTGGTAAGTCTCGATCTGTTCCAGTGAAACCTGGACAAACCGAATCCAAACCGCTGATGTTTGGCCTTCGATATAAGGTTTGACTGTATGCGCGGTTCGTAGTCTAGTGATGAGGGTGGATCTACGCTGCCTTGTAAATAGCCAATTGCAGTATATTTGCCGAGAACGTTGGCCTTGGCCATGTGATGCACCGGATTTGACTTCCTCGCTGCCGCACCGAGGATAGTAGCATTCCTGCACCTCTCAGAAGCCTCGCCGTACTCCAAGCACCAGGAAGAATAGCAAAGTGTGTCATCTGCTGAGGACGGCGGCTTCGCTGCATATCAACATCGGTTGGCGTCATGGGGTCGCTTCTCTGTGCTTATTTGGTAGATTTTGTGGAGGATGCAGTCAAAAAGTCCAACACTACTCCGCAACGGCGAGCACACCCACTTCTTCACTTTCACGGCTCAAGCGCACGGCTAATTTCGATGTGGCAGCTCACATTATTAAACGAGCAGCCATGTGCCCTTTAGCGAAATGTTGTAACACGGCGATTGGCCACATCGCTTATTTTTGGGGGCGGTAGTTTACGTTCTGTACTTTGGATCCTTAACACGTCCTAGTAGCGGCTGCGAATGCTTGCACTTTCGTCTAGCTGCATGATAGCTGCCGGCCAAGGCGACGGCGAAGGATCTTTGAACATCATTTGGCGTCAGGAGGAGAAGCTAGATAGGTCTGGATGCTCAATTTCGTCGGAAATGCACGGAAACCGTAAGCTGAAAGATGGCCCCAAAAAATATCGTACGTTGATCGGCAGCCTGAATGTGAAGTATCCGCATATATAGCCTAGAAGGCACACTATGGTCCTAGTGGTGGTGCAGACTTCATTCTCAACGGTGTGAGTGCCGGGTTTGAGAGATGTGCATACGATCGTACTCAAAGTCTTCCTTGTACCCGAAGAGAAAAAGGAGGCCCAGACTGGAAGGTGTGCACCAACCAGTGCGCGAGAGAAGAGCCATTGTGTGGATGCGTCCTCCAATTCTCCATTTTTCGGTAGTTTCTGTCTGATGTCTTGCCAACCGCTTATCATCCCACCTCTCCGCAGCAATTTCATCGGCAAATGCCAATGCCAACCCTGTGGCTGACAAGCGACTATTCCTCGCCCGTCCCAGCGACGTTTCTCCATCTCCGATCTGAGTCTAACCACCGCAACCCCACTGAAATGGAACGGGAGTGAGCCAAGACGCGGGCTGACAGTCTTCGAAGCGATGTCTAACGCGCGCCTGAGGCCGATGATCCATGCGTCGCTCTCGTCATCGGCCCTTTGTCAGTGGGCTTCGATCGCAAGGTTGTCCTCGGCTCCACGCCCGTGTCACACTGACTGCCGGTAAAACAGTTCCTATCTCAGCCGTCCTCCGTCTGCCCCTAACGGGTCGACGACTGTACAGAATAACCTGGTTTGGGGCATGCACTCTTCATGCTTAACGGCAGGTAATGCCAGTAGTGGATGGGACCATTCTTAGGTCTTAGGTAAGCACTCATTTTAGACCTAAATAGGCATAAATTCAGCCCTCTTCGGCCAACATGCCAGCCAAAATGTATATTATTGACATCTATTGCTATAGGCTCTATGTACAATGAGTAAAGATCTGGGAATTCGCCAGCATGTGCTAAGTCAAAGATTTATGTCCAAATGTATGGGGTTCCAGAAAAAATCTCGAGCTGAGACGCCACAACGCAGTTTATGCTACGGACCAAGCTGCCACTCACCGGGTTACACTGTAGCAGTGACAATAAGAGGCAGTCAAAAAGTGTTCAGGCCCACACGGAAATATCCTTCACGAGTAACGGACAACGGCCCTCTGCTCCGGGCTAAAGTTAGAATGCATATATTGAGCCTAACTATAGTGCTTATGCCTTCGTCAAGACCAATACATCTATTGAATACCTCACCAAGCGATTCAGTTGCCTGGCATTTGAACGAGGGCAATCGCGTCCGATATATGAAGTCTAAGCCACATCGTCGTTGTCCATTCTAGCCCTCTTCGATGATCGTTCCTCCTGCTGAAGGCCGTATCTCTTCTCGCCCGTCTTCTTCTCCACCTCTGAGATCATATCGGCAACACCGAATGGATCGTCCCCAAGGTCCTTCTCGAATTGAACCGGTCCTGTCCTAGCCTAAAAGCAAATTGTTAGTTTATCAACCACAGCAACTGCGCTAAAATAACTCACCTCTCCATCTGAAGCTCCTTTGAAGCCACTCTTTCCCAAGCCCTTCTTGAGCCTATCCAGCTCTTTATCTGCTGCTTCCTCGTCAAAGTCATCGTCATTATTCTGCTTCGGACGATACAAGCTAGAAATAGCATCTTGTGCAGCAAAAAGTGGTTTGTCGTAATGCTGGTCCTCGTTAAAGCCAGTATCAAAGCCGCTGGTCTGATTAAAAAGTCGCGAGTCCCACATGCTTTCTGAGCTTTGCGTCGGCTTAGCCAGTCCAAGCGCCACCTTCTCAGAAATATCACGGTTTTGATCGCGAGCCATCATCTGGAGCTTGCGCTCGTGGCCCATCCTTCCCTGACGCAACTTCCTCTCCTCCTCCTTCAGTCTCTCCTTGCGAGCTCTCTCGCGCGCCCTTACCTCCTCATCCTCATCACCGCTACGAGAATACTCCGACTCCGACCCAAAGTAGCTGCCAGACCGCGATCTTGAACGACGACGAGCGGCTCCAGCATTCGCACGCTCGTCTCGTGCCTTTTGTGCCAGCATGCGCAAATGCTCTTCCTTCTGTGTTTTCTCCTTTTCTGCCAGCCTCTGCTGCATCAGTGCTCTCTGTTTAACCTCCTCTCTGGCATGTCTATCGGCTGTGAACAAGGCCTCTGCAAATGTCGCAAACTTATCGTTGATAGTGACATCCTGCAGTCCTCTTCCATCTGCAGCCAGGCGCTTATCCAGCGGCACGGTATAACCCTTAGGATTCTTCCAGTTCGATACTGGAGGAGGAATCTTCCAAGCTTCTTGGTCTGCCGCTGTCAACTTTCTCGGCGGCGAGTGCATGACTGGTGCGGGAGGACTTGGCGGACCTCTCGGGATCTTCTTGTGCTTGAACTTCGGTGGCTCCATCGGATCCTGCTGCTTCTCCACGATCTTCATGATTCTATCGTTCTTTTTAGTGCTGTCTCCCATCTGGTTCGCTGGCGTGTATCGCACAAATGTCGGCTCCTTCCTGTTTCCCACGTTGACATTCTTTGGCTTCTGTGTCTGTACTGCTCCACTAACCAAAATAGCAAGGGCATCCTTCGTCCTCTGGGCGGTGGCTGCGACCTCTTCTTCGCTCGGTCTGTCGAGGTTGATGTCTCCAACATCTGCGCGTTGGCGCAACGGGATCAGATCCTTGAACGACGCATGTACAATTCGTTTCTCGTTGTGGCCTCTGTGAGCGATAGCGTCGTATTTGACTTTTCCTTCCGCGTCGACTTGAACAGCTAGGGCGTTGCTAGTGGTCTGCCCTTTGCGCCCCATATCCATTGGGTATTGCGCAACCGGAATTTCTGGAAATGCGCCTCCATCACCAAAGTCCTCGGCGCCACGAGGCCTCCATCCTACTCGCTGTCCATATGGTGGTGGGCCGGATTTTTTGAGGACGATTTGCGAATCGTTGAGTGCGCAGGCTGCGATGATGCGTGGACCACGCTGTTGTGCGTGCCGCGGAATCTCCTCTTCTTCGCCAGTGTACCTCGGAGTCGGCAATGCTTGCGCTAATGAAGCAGATATGGACGACATTGCGTGGGACCGTTGTGGTTTGGAAAGTTTTAGTTTGCTATCAAAGCATGGTAATGTAGCTTGAGGTAGGTACCCAAATTATCCACGCCAATGCGCCACAAGCCGATAAGGGCGCTAAGAATTCCAGACGCGTCCCAAACCTTGATAGAGAGACACAAGCCACACTTTAAAGTGCCATTTCCTTATTGTTCATCAAATAAGTCAAGGGAGAATCCCTACTATTATTACATTTGTGGAAGCTAACTCTGAAGACCCAGCAAGCGCTCATTGAGTAGTACGTGATTTTATGATCAGATCAAAGTCTAATATCATTGTCATGTGCGCTCAAACTACAATAATACATAATGTTCTCTTCATCTCGCGGACATGCCTATGAGAGCACTCTAGTCGTGCTTTATTTTTCATGCTTCATCATCCGATTCATATAGCCAAATAAGAGCCGTAATACCCCCGAACACCATGCAGATTCCCCTCTGTCCGTTCATACGTAGCCCTTCCTTGCGCCCTGTAAATAGAGTGTTAACTTCGTCAACGACCATACATCGGCCTGAGATCTTACCTGGAAGAAGAAGCGCACGATGAAGACCTGAAGACATGCCATGGCAACCATCATCAGACCCTCAATAACACTGAGGTTGAAGATTCTCCTCTCAGTGCTCCTGACAGTGCTGAAGTTGCGGTTCTCTCTAGTGCGGAAGTACTTCTGGTTTCTTGTGATGGTAGAGAGTTGTCCAGAGAGTTTGAAGATCGACTCCTCCAATGCGCTGGTCTGCTCTGGGGAGGTTCCTTGTTTCGATGGCAGGCTGGCGCGCTCCTCATTCTCAACCTAGAAGGCACACACATTAGCGTCTATGAGAGAGTATCGGGTGTATCGAAGGCCTACTCACAGCAATCTCAAAATCGACATACTTCTCAGCGAAGGTACTCATCTCATTGTTGAAGCAGAATCTGTACTCTCCCACATCGCTGGCAGTAAAGACAAAGTCGCCCTGGCGCTCCTTCTGTGCATCCATAATCGGCCTCTCATTTGGTCCAACAACCTCGTAGTCCACGTCGAAAGAGCCTCCCGATTGGACCTGTAGACGATTAGCTGTGGAAAGTGCCCAGGCGCACATAACTTACAGCAAAATAGAAAGCGATCTTGGCTCCCTCATGCTTCACGTCGCTGAAGAAACACGCTTTCTCGTTGGCACTGAGCTTGTATGTGAGGGCGGTACCGGACACAGCAGTAAAAACAGTCGCCAGGAGGCCGCAGATGAGTGATGAGACTCTCATATTTAATTCTAGTCGTGTCGTTGTTGGATTGGCCTTGCTATCAGTCGGACTTCTTGACACAATTCACGAACTTGCTGTAGCTCTGGGGCTGGCCCCTGGCATTGGTGACTTGCGCGGAGTTTGCCGCTGTCACCATCCCTGCCGCAACCATCAAGCTCTCACGTCACATGTCGTCAAGGTGAAAGGGAGACAGGGCATAGTGACACGTAAATTGAGAAGTATTTTCATATTAAAGTGAGCAGGGTTTCACGCATTTATTGAAGATTATGTACACTAGCTTTTGCTTTTCTATGGTATTTGGCCTCTAAATGCCTCTGAAAGCTCTTGCAGAATGCACTAACACCGCAAAGCCCAATGCAAGGCAGAAGAGCCTAAGTTTACAATGCTCCAGCCAATGCGAACCACTACCTTGCTAGCAGGTATTACTACTCTATCCTGCTATCATAACTATCAAATGCATTAATCTCTACCCAATTCTTAATCTACTTGAGAAAGAGATCTGGTCCCACGCTGCGATTGCGACTTGATCTGTCAGGATGATCAAGGCCGAGAAGGTCATCTTCATTGGGAGCGACATCCCAAAGCACATCATCTAAGAACAGTTAGCGCGATACAAACACAAAAGCTCTAAGTCTTCGTACCATCCTGGAGATACACTGGCTTCGCATATGATCCACCACGCTTGACGACGGCAAACTTTATCTTCTCAAAGTTTTTGCCCTTGAAACCTGTCCTCTTCTCTAAACGCTTTCGGGTATCCACGAACTTCTCGCCCTGCAGAAATTAGTTGTTTTCTTATAAATCAGGACACTGATTACTAACCTCCTTAATCGCAAATCTAAATGGAATCCCATGTGACTTTTGAGGTTCGCCTTGGAAGTGGAAGCAATGGATAAAGTCCTTCAAATGTTTTTCTTCTCCCGGCACACGCTCTGCCACAACGGACACAAAGTCGGTGATACTCATAACGCTGTAATCACGACCGAACTCCTTATAGACTTTGTTGTTGTGGATTCCATAAACTCGAATGGGCCCCTTGGTAGCCTCGTCTTTCAGTTTAGCCTTCTGTATCAGCAGATTTATCACGTCAGATATGAAGCCGGTCCTGGGTGCGAGGATGTCGTATATTTCCTGACTCTGTTAGCACTTGTAAATACACAAATTAGCGTGGCTCTTACCTCCTTGGTGATGCCATCGCTAAGCCAATTAACCTTCATAAGCTTCTTCGTCTCAAGCTCGCTCAAGCTTATTTCGAGAACTTCGTAACACAACTCATCCGACTTCGTGCTGCTGTTACCAAAAGTACTGAAAGTCGGGTTCAAAATATTCTGCAAAGTCTGGCTCGACTGGTTAATATTGCGCTTCACTGGCTTCAGGTTCCCACTGGAAGCGTTGATTGTGTGGAAGCGTAAGTGAGTGGGTTCAACCTCTAACCGCTCTCCAACTCTAGCAGTAATTTGATCATATGTGAACTTGCTGCTCATCTCTACGTCAATAGCTTGGTCATAAGGCTCCACGTTTCTTGGGTGTGGAGAAAAGCGGACGATCTTGCGGAATATGAGGTAGTCGTAAAAGTGCGGTACGTCTTCTATCCAATCCGCTGGGCGCTGATTGAAACCATTGACAGGCTCAACGGCTTGAGATTTCTGGGCCACTGATCCAACAAGTTTCGAAAACGCCGTTCCGGATAAAGCACTAGCTAGTTTCAGTAAAAATTCCTCGGAGCTGCCGACAATATGTACTAACCCCTTGTCCTCGGTGGCAGGTTTTGGCGTGCACTTCTGAAAACAAATGATGTCGCCATCCTGTAGCTCTGCCGCCTTGATAGTCAAGTCCAGGTTCAAGGTGTCTATCATCTGGGGCTTAATTTCCTTGAAGAGTGTTAGACTAGGAGAATAACCATTGTGTGGGTGTATACTTTCCTCGTAAAGCTTGAGTTGCGGCTTATCGGCACCCTTCTCGGCCCATCCCATCTTCTTGTATATAATGGGGAGAATTTCCGAAACCTTACGACTTTGCCCGATGTAAAAGTGGCCAATACCTTGTAGCTTTTGATTTTCTATGTCGAACCACTTCAAGAATAGAAGTATTGAATCATTCTTCTCACTCGGCGCTTTCCAAATGGGCTTGCCAGTTTCGTCCACTTCCTCCGCCACTTCAGCCCATGCACGATACTCAGCAGAAGAGCTGGCCATTCTGAATATTTTCTCCAAAGGTATGCTGTCGTCAGAGAAAGGCGTATCGGGTCTCACGGTCTTGTTTTGGCGGTTGATCATTGGGCGGAAGCGTATCCTGCGAGCGTCTTGGTTCATATCCTCGGCCGCCTTCTTAGCCAAATCCCTCAAAGTCGATGTTTTAAGCATACGATAGGTTTTGGCTGCACCTGGAGTTGCCTGCGATGTGTTGAACAGGCCTACATCGACGCCAGAATGCTCTCTAATTGTCTTGTCGCTAACCACCTGCACATTCATGTAAAGGTGTTGCTCCTCGCGCTCCTTCTTCAATGCATCGCGATGTGCTTGTTCTTCCTTCAGCCTTCGCTGAAGGTGCGCAGGAGAGTCTTCCTCGGTCACTGGCTGCAAAACCTCATCTATTCTTGACTGGCGAATATAAACCAGCATGTAAGCGCTGTTCTGTCGTATTGGCGCGTTCGCACCTTTCAGGAATCCTGGTGGAAATTTGGCCTCCCCCCCAAAGTTGTCTTCCAATACCTCCCGCTTGGTGGCCCTCGTCACCCTGTCATCGTCGTATCTGTAGAACCAGCCATCTTTCGTCGGCTTGATGAATGCGTAGTAATGGCCCGCATTAAGGTCACCGGCATGAACCAGTACGCCATGAAGCTGATATATGTAGGGTTCTGACTTGTCGGCATCGTCTGAAAGATATGGCGATGCATCGAAGACCTCAGGAAACTCGTATCGGTCGTTGATCTTCATCATGGCGTCATGCTCAATATCGTACTCAAATCTCTTCAGCTGTAGATTCAGGACTTCTGGAAAGCTCTGAAAAATCACTCCCTTATTGGCGTCTTGGAGTTTGTATTTCTCCCCCGCGAAGTACTGGTTTTCACCGTCCATCTTCTCGACTTGAACGTAGTCCTTGAAACTTTCTTCGATGTTCTTGTTCCCACGAACGTTTAGCTGTATATCCCAGAAATCTTCCACGCGGCTCGACTCGTAATCGACATCAATACAAGAGATGTACGTCTTAACTTTTCCACAAAAGAGTTGTGGAAGAACATTTTCCGCCGCAGTGCCTTTCATGTAGTCTTCCATGCGCTCCATAAGCTTCCGAGATAACTCCTGCACGTCCTGCTGCTCAAAGATATGCCTCGTTTGCCATCCAAATGACTTTGTGAGCTCGTTCGTGCTGACCGCGTTCTTCGATGTCTGGAGCTGGTAGAAGAGTCGTTGAAGAGTATACGCGCTGTTCATGAGATTCGCCTCGTGCTCGGTAGGAATTTGGTAAACGGCCTACCAAAGGTTAGTGGGTGCATCGGATAAGGTCCGTTGAAGAGACTCACTTTGCGGAAAGCATTGGTGAAATAGAGCGACTGAAGGAGTGAGTTCAGGTAGCATGTGGCGCCTTGGTTCTTCAGTCCAACATAACCCGTCTCCTTTTTGGAGTCATATTCGCGAAAACTGTGCCACAATATTCCAGTCTCGTCCTTTACAACGCGGAGATAAACAGTCAAGTTCGCTGCCTCGTTCTCCACGAGAGGCCGCCCGCTGCCGTTCCATTCTTTGTAAATCAGGTCTCTAAGACTCTCAAATCTCTGAAAGCCCCAGTCGGCCTCGCCTTTGACAAAACGGTGGTTTGCAGAGCGGGGCTTTGTGTGAAGTCGAGGATCATTGGAATTCCAGAGCACCAGCGAAAACTGGACGCAGCAGTGGAAGTCGTCCGCTATATTGTCTTCATCGTAGAGCTCAAGATACAGAGAGCATGTGTCGACATTGTCGTTGCCCACAGGGAAGAATAAAATGCGCCTGTCCTTGTCAGCCCCAGCTACCTCGGGTTTCTGTGCTAAACTTCACTGACCATTTGTGTCCTCCAGCTTCAAAGACAGGGCTGTGCATCTTTTTCGGTAGATGGCGCCAATTCTCTATGTTCCAGGTGAAGTGATCGGTAACGAGTATTTCGGGTTCGTCGAGTATGGGATCGAACACAATAGCCTGCATTTTCTCATCTGGTATCGCTATTAGCACTGCTTCAGCAGGAAGAGAGATCACTGCTCACATTCGTCCGCAGCAGGTTCAGCCGGTAATTTCTCGGGGACTTCATCAGCGTCGACAAGCGTAACATCATCGCGCTCGTTCTCAGGCACATCGAGGCCCGTTATGCTCTCGCCGAGCTGCATCTCGCTGTGGAGGCGCTCCTCCATGAAGCAGTCTTGGATCGGGATTAGCATAGGACAGATTTCGGTATCCAATGGACGCGGCGCACAAGGGAATGTTTTCGTGGTAGGGGGGAATTTGCGAGTACGGAGAGCAAGCCAAAGAGCTTCAACTGTTTGCTTGTGTCGTCGTCTCAGAGGGCACTCACTCGGGGATGAATGGTCGTGTATTCGTAAAGCGTGGTCGCGGAGTGCCAGGGAAGCAGCTGCCTTTCTGCCAAAGAGATGTAGGATGGCGCTTTCCGTAAAAGTAGCTTAGCAAAGCAAAGTGTGATGTTGAGGTAGAAGCAGCGTCTATGGGCGCCTTTTGCGTGTGAAGTTCAGAAAGTCGCGGCTCAACAATGACGACGTTGCTCGGATACAGGTATTGCGAGGTAGGTGGGTAGAAGCGAGTTGAATGATAAAGCTTGTGGTTGAAAGGCAAGGAAGTGCAAACACGGATGTGGTAATATATGCAACGAAGACAGCAGCAAACATTCAAAAGGAAATTGTGATTAACGGAGACTTTGTTGCGAGTGAACGGCCATGGTCTCTGCGAGTTGATCTGATCACTACAGTGCCTCGCACGTTCCTTAGTCCCGCTGTCACTAGTACTCACCCCTCCATCGAGTCTTCGAAGGAGAGCAAGTTTAAAGCAGTTGTCACTTGTAACCCGGTCTGTTTGACAAGCTTTTTCGAACTCATTTGCATAAGCCTCAAATACATAGCAATTCACTTATGTCAAAGCTACGAGTATCCGAGAGTGGTGTTCGGCTCCAGGTGCACTTGATACAGCCACAACTTTCATGCTGGTCATCACAAGCAACGGAAGAGTGGCGGTGGCATTGGTGCGCCACAGTTGCACCGTCGCAAGGCTGAGAGCGCAAGGACTCGGGGCGGGCTGCAGTGACAACTCTTAACTCTAAGCACAGAGCTCAACTTGGCATCCCGACCAGGCACACCAACCTACCGCCGTTGTCGGCCCATTAATTGACGACTCACAGCGTATATAAGTGACCCAGTGCCACTAAACAGACGAGAGCAGCAACATCAACCCTCATCTTGTACCACTTCCTTTGATTTGTGACTCCTCTGTTGAGTACCTGTCGCATTGTATTCCAGCGATTCATTTATATCACAACTCAGACGTCACCACTGTTCGGCCATCTTCTTGAGATCTCCAGGCCGACTTACGCATTATCACCTTCAGCACGTGAATAACGGCAATTGTCACAACCACGTCCAATACACCAAAGGCAACTAGCAAGGCCAAAACTTATCTTACCAAGCAGGCTTACACGGAAGGCACTTACATCTTGCCATTTTGGATTCGACGAGAACTCGGCCATTATGTTGAGGCCTCGTTCGCTTCATTGTAGGCTGTTCACGGCGTGCAATTCCCAACCAGTTGGCAAGCTCTGTTTTGCACAAAACTTATTGTCACCTCTCCAAAATGCCCTGAACAGGCCGATAGCAAGATGTTCACATTCGGCTCCTCCTTGGAGACCAGCATCTGTTCTTGATGAGTGAGTCGATGGCTCGAACTGTAAGACCTGTTACTAAAGCAATCCAGATGGGTAGCCAAAGAGGCGAGACCAATCAGTTTGAGGCAGTTGATGGTATTCGGGAGGTCGTTGACCGAGGCTCGTCTGATGAGTTCAGCAAACTACCTGCGGACAGAATTGCCAGCAAGGTAGCTAGAACGCATCATATTACACTATTTTTTGCTCATAATCATTAGGTTGGCTCATCGGATACGAGACATGCAAACCTTGCCATACGTGGTGGTGTCGAATGAGCATATAAGTGACGTGTACGAATTGTACTACCAAGCCTTCGAGAGTTTGAGAAAAGTCAGAGAGGTGAAAACGCTCGAAGACAATGAGAAATTGTGTCAGAAGATTGGTCATACTCTTGAGCAACACCTTCCGGTTATCCCAAAACTCGCCATGGGTATCCTTGAATGCCGACACCTCATGAGGCCTGAGGACATGGATAGATTCATGAACACCATTCTTCGCTCAGTACGTTCTATGAAAGTTCGTAAAATTGGAAACTAACAGCCATCGCAGAGAATATCTAGAAGAGTGATTGCAGAGCAACATCTTGCATTGACGGAAACATTCAACTCACCGCGGCACTTTCCGGAAACAAAAAACCAACACGATTCCGAGTTTATCGGCGAGGTATTCCTGAGATGTAACGCAAAAGAAGTTGTCGAACGCTGTGCCGAGGAGGTGCAGAAATTAGCGAGAAGTGCGTATGGACCAGATGTCATCCTTCCAGAAATCAAACTTGTCGGCGATGAGAATGTAACCTTTCCTTACATCTTGAGCCACCTCGAATATATTATCAGCGAACTTCTCAGAAACTCCATTCAGGCAGTCGTCGAGAAACAAAGAAGCTTAAGGAAGGAAGGCACCCCACCGCCAATAGAGGTGCTAATTTGTGAGGCACCACAACATGTCATCATCAGAGTATCAGATCAGGGAGGCGGCATCGCCCGAGAGATCTTACCTTACTTATGGTCTTTCTCAAAGGGACCGCGAAGTGAGACTAGACTTGAGAACTTGCATCACGTACCCAAAATGGCTGCAACAATGCAAGAACTTAGAAATCCGGACGAGAAAGCAAAGCCAATACCTCCAGGGAAGCATAGCTCGCTCTCCTCTCTATCTAGCAGGCCTCCGAATTTGAGATTGGGAATGGGTCTGCCACTCTCAAGGATTTATGCGGAGTATTGGGCGGGCACGCTGGAGCTGCAGAGTTTGAATGGTTACGGAGTAGATGCGTTCTTGCAGATATCAAAGCTGGGAAATAAAAACGAGCAGCTGACGACGAGAGCAAGTATAGATGCTGTATGAACAGAGTGGGAAATTGAGGGGTGTAGAGCGAAGACATAAGTGAAAGGGATCAGTAATAAGATTTGGTATATTTGGCGCGGGAAGGGGAGGTTGATACCACATCGAGCGAGAATTTGCCAGAAAGTCACCTGGATTTGCCGTATATGGAGCACTTCATTGTATGAGATGCAATGTGGCGTGTAAGAAGGGCCTTTCCTCAGCCACTAAACATATCATTACCAAAATACGTCCCACTGTTGCCCTGGATAAGTACTGCAGCAACTGCCATCAGCCACGCCGACCTTACAGTCGCACCAATTATGACCTTAAACTTGGATAGTGGGCTACGATTATGAACACAACATGGCGAAGACACGTTTAATAGCCACTTCGGAACTCTTTCCTACCTAGTGCCTGAGCGGGCACTCGCCACACATGTAGTCCTCTTGCCGCTGTCATCAAGCAATATCATTCACTTTAGGCCAAGCTAGATCTCGATTTTGTACACGACGAAATCTACTGTTCGAGAAACTGCAAGCATGGAAAAGAGCGTATAAAACCTCCATGAGCTACTCCGACAGAGGATTCTTTATGCTCAGATGCTAGCTTTGCTAGTCTCTTCATTCCACTCCTGCTTCTACGTGTGGTTATATATTTTCATGGTCGTGCAGTTCCTCGGACTTGGATGTAGATACCTTTCTAATAAAGATGCTCTCCGTCAGACTTGGGCACTGAACGATTCGGGTAGTAGCCAGTCATACCGACGAACAAATTCCCACCCAGTAAATCCACTGAACGAACGTTCAGATTTTATGAGAGTTCGCGAACTTTATCCGAACTTCTCTTGACATTAGAACATTGGGCAAATATGATGTTTACTAAAATGTTATTACTATTTTGGTCGAGCGAGGAGAAGTTGAAATTGGGAGATTCCCACTCGCGATTCAAATATCCGAACTTTATAGGTTTGGGCATGTCTTTGGCTGAAATCATTGGAGAACCGCTATTTTCTAGTGTATTTCTCATATTTTTGGTGGCGTTCAGTGTTCAGTCAAAAGTAACTGAACAAACAAACAAACGACCAGTTTGATACAGACTGAACGAACGATAACTCAAAATTTGCTCGGTCGAAATGAAATTTACAGTCCGGTGCCCAAGTCTGGTCTCCGCCGTAGTCTGAAAAAGCTTGGTGCTTTCTCAAAATCGATTTCTGGTGTGTACAATAATTATTGGGACTTCGGTCGTTTTGTTTTTTCGGGTTATTTTGAACTAGCTTGTGTGGTTGCCATAATCAGCTAATACCAACGATAACTTTGGTTAAGTTTAAAGTAGCCCGCTAGCATTTGACTAACATTGGTCTAGATGGCAAGTACCAATTTAACAAACGACTAAATTCTGGACATCTTTGATAATTTACCTCGACGATGTCGTCCCACTAACCCTCTTCTTACAGCACCATGCTACATCCGCTTTGAACACTAATATTAGCGCCCATCTAATCATCATTTAGTTATCTGCGACTTCTTGAGGCCAACTCTAGGGCTCATTTATTCCTTGCACTTCCAGCCTCCTCTCAAAATTAAAATTTCTTGAATGAGGATGGCCGAGGATGATAAACCGCAGATATTGGGAGACCAGTTTTAGAAGTTTGAGCGTTCGACAAGCAGAGACCAGGATGTCAGTGTTAAAGACAGAGCGATGGCTTGCAGGAGCACCTCTACGCATAAGGCAACCAAGCGCTAGCTCAGCTGGGAAAACGTTTTATGGAAGATTGAACATCAAGGAAGGAAATCCTAGATTGTACCCGTCCTGCCTTCGGTCAGTTCCTTCCGCATTCTCCCGTACTCTACCATGAAGATTAGAGCCGATGCCAACTTTGATACACGTGAGAGTGGCAGAAGAGTTACCAGAGCTTCTGTCAACCTGTTTGGTCCGAGATCTACAATGCGGACCAAACATTCGAGAGTCTAGTCACCCCGGTCCGAGTGTAAATCGCCAGAGCAGACGCCCGGAAACCTCTCCGACAAATCTACTATGGAAGGTCTCGTATCTCTGCAACTTTCGTGCGTGAAATGGCAGAAGTGCAAGTACAGATAGTCCAGACTCTGGATATCAGCTTTCATGAAAGTATCAGCAAAAGATCCAATTCCAAAAAAACAGGGAGACCTCATACTACGATGTCCTGCATCTAGTTACGGCACTCCCGGGATAATCCTCAACGAGTACAATGTTCAAATCTGTGGCCTTACTAGAGGCTGGTTTCAGCAAAACAAACAGGACGACTTTGAACCACCCTCTGCCAAACGTCTTGCTCTCAAGCCATATATTGGGATCTGAAGATGCCGCAAAAGTACCAATATCTGGAGCATGTCAGGAGTAGAATTGCTAAGTAAACCTGATTCTTAGCCGCTATGTTCTTCCACGGTGATTGGTTGGCGTACTAAATTTTCGAAGTAGCCATTGGACGCCAGTTGAACAATGCGGATGGAGAATGGGACGAGCCAACACCTTCCACCGGCTCAATGTGAAGCAAAGGCCTCGAAAGTACTCAATTGGCTTGACCTTGAATTATGGCAACCAGGATTCCAACGACGAGCATTCCAGCAACAAGCATGCCTGAGGCGGATTAAGTAGCACCAACGAAAATCCCATATCGAAAGCATACCAAGAGACCACGCCAGCTGCCACGCTTCTCAAACCTGGCCACAGAAAATAAGTTCAAGGGTATATTATCGTAGCAAAAATAGAATTATATCATGGCTGACTAGCTAGAGCTTCTACGACTAAGCATCTCAACTCGAGATATTATGCAGCCATGAGAAGGGTGATTGCAAAAAAGAAAAAATAAAGCAATAGTTGTCCGTTGACCCGCTCTCGCGCTTTTGGATATCGCTGCCCAAACACTCCTCAGAACTCGTTTCCCCAAGCAAACCAAGCAAACATCACAACCAACACCGCTTTAACGGCGACCGTGGCTCCTCACAGCACTGCCCTGCATCTGCTCCAGCTCGTTCTCCAACTGCTTGATGGCAGCGTGTGTGCTCTCGAGATCCTTGTTGAGTCTGTCGCGCTCGCTGATGAGCTTCTGCTCCCATTGGCGGAAACGGTGCTCCTCGATCTTGACCTGCTCGGTGAATCTCTTTCTCAAGCTCTCCTCCTCCTCCTTGAACTTCGGGTTGTCCAGCTTTCTTGGGCGAGCCTCTCCAAACTTCCTGGTCTCCATTTGTTGAGCTCTGTATGCTTCATAATGCGACTCCTCGGTGGTGTGAATGAGATCCAACATGTGGGTACGGATCAAAATAGAGCGAAGCTTCTTGAAGTCGCAGTGCTCCTCGTTCTCGACCTCGGCAACACCCCAGGAATATTGGCGACCCTTAACAATGCGTCCATCACCAGTCTTGACGTCCTTCTCGGAACCGATAACGGCGAATGGCATGGCAGCCATGAGACTGCGAGCATGCTGGGCGGCTGGCTCATCGTCTTCCTCGACTGGAGGAGTGTAGATCTTAATTCCCTGTGCCTCGATAACAGCGCGGATCTATGGCAAGTTAGCAGTCATTCGTGCTAAAATGATCATCCATAGCATACTCTCTGCTTGAAGCGAGCCAAGTCCGCTGGGCTCAAAGTGTCAGCTTTGGCGACAACTGGGATCAAGTTCACTCTGGAGCTCAGTCTCTTCATGACCTCGATATCGAGTGGCTTCAAGGTGTGCCCGGTTGGCCTGATAAAGTACAAGCATGCATGGACGCGGAGATCGATCTTGTCAACACGCTTTGGCTGCTGCTCCTGCAACATGTACGACTCATGCTGGTCATCCAAGAATTCGATAATTGGCATCCACGAGTCGCGGTTGTTGACATAGTCTCCAAAACCTGGGGTGTCGATAACGGTAAGGCGGACTAAATATAATCATCAGCTCGCAGCTCTCATATTCCTCGGAATAATATAACGTACCCTTGAAGAACTTCTCCTCCAACTCGGCCTTGGTAATCTCAATCTCGACAGTCTTGTCGACCTGCTTTGCGTGCCTGCGCTTGTGGTCTGCATAGTTCTTGATGGTGGTGGAGAAGAGTGTGTTGATAAATGTGGTCTTTCCGAGTCCAGACTCGCCAGCAACCTATTATAAGGGCTTCTGTTAGCTGTCCGGCCATTATATTGTGATGGAAGTAAAGTCTTGTACCATGATAGTGAAAGCTGCTCCACGCTTTGCGACGATCTTGTGTCTCTGGTTTGGCAGATTGGCAATGCCAATTGGCGACGCGCTCTCAACAGCTGGAGCCATTATGAAAGTGTAACTTGTGATGTATGAGGAAAGGTGAGCTGCAGATGCACGATATTATTTTGTCACCGGCGTTGTTTTTGGGTTTATCGCGGTCGGACAAGGCGAAGATGAGGAAGTGGAGGTACGGAGATGGTGCTTGAGTAGCTGTGACTTTTGGCTCAGGGGACCGCTCAATCAATTTCCAGACAAGGCGTCGCTGCCCCCTTTCAACACTGACAGGGGTCTCCACATGCCAGCATGTTGCGGGCCTAGCGTGCGGAGCGGACTATTAGTGCCGCCGACTTATCGGAAAAGTTCAAGAAATGTGGATAGATAGCAAAGAGGTCGCGATAGCAATCGTCGAGCGCATCCTCACAATGCAACGGTGACCATGAAGACTGATTTCAAGGTAAATTACACTGACTTGCCTGTAAATCATGGTCCAAATACTAACTGGTTTAGTTCTCTAACCTTCTCGGGACAGTTTACAGCCAGGGAAACCTGCTGTTCAGTCCTGATGGAACTTGTCTCTTCTCGCCCGTGGGCAATCGCGTTACTGTTTTTGATCTTGTAAAGTTAGTATTTCGCATTCCACCACAACTCTTTACTTACCTTCTCCAGTAATAAATCTCATACCCTTCCATTTGCGCATAGAAAGAACATCTCTCGCCTCGGTCTCAACCCAAGAGGCAACCTTCTCCTCACCGTCGACGAGGACGGCCATGCCATCTTAACGAATGTCCCACGCCGCATCGCCCTTCACCATTTTTCCTTCAAATCTCCAGTCTCTGCTCTTGAGTTCGCCCCATCAGGAAGACATTTCGCAGTCGGCGTTGGAAGGCATATTGAAGTCTGGCACACACCATCAACCCCAGACTCGAACGCGCAGGGAGAGTTGGAGTTCGCACCCTTCGTCAGACACAGAGTTTATACCGGCCACTATGATACGGTTCAGAGCATAAAATGGTCTAGCGACTCGCGATTCTTCCTCAGTTCTGGAAAGGATTTGACCTCGCGGATATGGAGTTTGGATCCAGAGGATGGTTTTTTGCCAACCACATTAGCAGGGCACAGAGAGGCAGTTTGCGGAGCTTGGTTCTCGAAGGATCAGGAGACAATTTACACAGTCAGCAAAGATGGCGCTGTTTTTGAGTGGACATATATGTTGAACCCAGATGCGCCAGAACCAGAATCAGGCGACAAGGATGCAGCAGAGAACGCCAAATCATTACAGTGGCGCATATCCAAGAGACACTACTTCATGCAGAACAACGCTAAAGTTAACTGCGTTGAGTATCACGCCGAGTCCAACCTGTTGGTAGCTGGCTTCTCCAATGGTGTCTTCGGTTTGTATGAAATGCCAGACTTCAACATGATCCACACCCTCAGCATTTCACAAAACGATATCGACTTTCTTACCATCAACAAGACCGGCGAGTGGCTTGCATTTGGTGCTTCTAAGCTTGGACAATTGCTGGTATGGGAGTGGCAGTCTGAGTCCTACATCCTGAAGCAGCAAGGTCACTTTGATTCTATGAACGCTTTGGTCTATTCGCCGGATGGCACCAAAGTTATCACCTGTGCCGACGATGGAAAGATAAAAGTTTGGGATACCAACACCGGCTTCTGTGTTGTTACATTTACGGAGCATACCAGCGGAGTTACAGCGTGCGAGTTCTCCAAGAGAGGAAATGTTCTGTTCACATCGAGTTTGGACGGATCGATCCGAGCATGGGATCTCATCAGATACCGTAACTTTAGAACCTTCACAGCACCAACTCGCCTCTCCTTCTCCTGCTTGGCCGTTGATCCAAGTGGCGAAGTTGTCTGCGCTGGTTCCTTGGATTCATTCGACATCCATATTTGGTCTGTGCAGACTGGCCAGTTATTGGACCAGCTCTCTGGACACGAAGGTCCAGTCTCCACACTTGCATTTGCTCCGAACGGAGGTAATGTTGTTAGCGGAAGTTGGGATCATACCGTTCGCATCTGGTCAATCTTCAACCGCACTCAAACTAGCGAGCCACTACAACTGCAAGCAGATGTTCTCGATGTTGCATTCAGGCCCGACTCTTTGCAAATTGCTGTTTCAACACTGGACGGCCAGCTGACTTTCTGGTCTGTTTCTGAAGCTGAGCAACAAGCCGGCGTCGATGGACGTCGTGATGTCTCTGGAGGACGTAAGATCACTGATCGCCGCACAGCAGCCAATGCATCAGGAAATAAGAGCTTCAGCACACTCAGGTACAGTGCAGATGGTACCTGTATTCTGGCTGGAGGTAACAGCAAGTATATTTGTTTATACTCTTGCTCTTCCTTGGTGCTACTTAAGCGTTTCACCGTCAGTGTCAACCTTTCATTATCGGGAACCCAGGAGTTCCTCAATAGCAAACTGCTTACTGAGGCCGGACCACTTGGTCTTATCGACGATCAAGGCGAAGCCTCCGACCTTGAAGACAGAATCGATCGCAGCATGCCTGGATCGAGCCGTGGAGGAGACACCGCAGCTCGCAAGAAGATGCCAGAAGTTCGTGTCACAGGCGTGGCGTTCGCACCAACTGGCCGTTCGTTCTGTGCCGCTTCTACAGAAGGTCTCCTGATTTACAGTCTGGACACCACTCCTCTCTTCGATCCGTTCGACCTTGATATAAGCGTCACTCCGGCGTCCACTCTGCATGTGTTGCACAAGGAGAAGGATTACCTGAAGGCTCTCGTTATGGCGTTCCGCCTGAACGAAGCGCCATTGATCACACGGGTTTATGAAGGTATCCCACCAAGCAGCATCGCCCTTGCAGTTGCACAATTACCTATTGTGTACATCCCAAGACTGTTGCGATTTGTTGCTTTGCAGACAGAAGAGTCTCCTCATTTGGAGTTTGGTCTGCTGTGGATCAAGGCGATCCTTGATTCTCATGGACAATGGGCGGCTGACAACAGGGGATCGGTTGAGGCTGAGATGCGCACAGTGAGCCGTGCTGTTGGCAGAATAAGGGATGAGTTGAGGAGGCTTGCAGATGAGAATGTTTATACCCTGGATTACCTTCTCAGCCAACCTGTTGCAGAGGCAGCACCTGCAAGCAATGGACAGAAGGTGGTCGAGAATGACACGGATATGGAGCAAGACGACGGTCCTGAATGGATTGGTCTTGATTAGAAAAGTAAGAAGGCTCGCATATAATAAGCGCGCATATGTCCAAATATACCACCAATTGATTTCTCGTTATATATGACTTCGCCACTCCTTCATTAACCACTTGTTTTGAAACGCGTCTGCTCCCAACTCTACTTTTTGAAGGCTCCAACCACTTTAACCTCACACGCCGACTCAGGAAAAATCTGGTATCAGGTTCGTCTCAGAAACAATCTTGGGACTGGCAGTAATGGCTGGCCAGTCCTAGTCGATTTCAAAAACTGTGCGTCGGTTTCTATCGAAGAAATGGCTCTCATTATTGAGGGTATATGGCCAATAATCTAGTACTTCATCGACTTGTCCGTCAACTTACAAGTCCAACGCCATATCGCTGATGCATCTCATCGCCCCTACAAATACAAGTATATACAACCATGGTGATTTACCGCAAACGCCAAGCTCCCATAATACAATCGTTGATAGTCTCAAAGAGACTCAAGGTGATTTAATCTTCCTTTGGCTGTCTCATGTACGCATCGATAGCTGCACTGAAGGCGGCGAAACCAGCACAACCAAGGGCTGCCGCTTGAGGTCCAGCTGGTGCCGCGAGAACGCCTCCTGTTATGCAGCCCGCAATTACACCATTCGACAAAACGTTTTTAGCACGGTAGCCCTCGATACAGCACTCTGTACCCGCAAAGATTGCGCCAACCTTGCCGAAGTTCCTCGCGGACGAGTAGGAGCGCTGGCCCATATCCTTAAAACCTTTTCTGAGCTGCTCTTTGAGCGGAAGCTTTGCGATCGCTTGGCCTTGTGGTGTAAAACTGGAATCGTAGGACATCTATAGCTGCAG
Organism: Antarctomyces pellizariae; assembly: GCA_010623925.1. NCBI lineage: Eukaryota > Fungi > Ascomycota > Leotiomycetes > Thelebolales > Thelebolaceae > Antarctomyces > Antarctomyces pellizariae. The sequence goes on along the minus strand of WCAA01000023.1, from coordinate 103,848 downwards.
TTAGCTCTGTCCAACGAGAGCGAATGGTCGGGAACATACAGAAGCCATAAACAGACCAAATGCGCCACCGAGGCCGAATCCCATAACACCAGACATCACAGTCTTTGCAGGACATGACTCCATTATCATTTGCATCTGGAACACGTCAGCGCTTGGTCTCCTCTCTCAATCGCTAGAGCCTATGCGACGGAATAACTTCCGTGTAAGCTGTCGCACGAGTTTGGGTACAACTAACGTTCTTGACTGCAGCAGCGTCCTGGGACATTCCTCCTTCTGCGGCGTTTCCGCCGGCATAGCCGCCATACATAGGTCCGTTCATCGTGTTGTATAAGATGTGGTTGATGGTCCAGCCCGATACTTGATCGCTATTCCAGTGGTCCCTAGCCAAACTTTACTGAAGTTCTGCCGCGATAACCCGCCGGGCCACTTATCGGCACCCCTTTGTCGTCACAACGGGGGTGTGGATCGAGCAATCCACTCAATACGAGTAAACATTTTCACGTGTCTGCGCGAAGGTACAGATGCAGCCGCGGGTCGACGCGTAGAACTATGGTTCACTCAACCCAGCCATTACCCCTTTGTGTATTTCACCTCTTCGTTCTCTCCCACTGATGTCCCAGCCTAATTGCCATGCCATTGTTTGGTCGCCATTCAATTTTTCATTAGATATTGGCTGATAACGTTCTTTTATTATGTAGAGCGCCATAAGCTCCATGTCTTTCCGCTTTGCATATGTATGCACTTTGCTTGACAAGCTGCAGCATATCTTCGGACGACATCCATCTTACTTGCCCCGAGATGTGCAACAAATGTCGACGAGGGTGATCACCCTTTGGTTCAAGAAACACGAAAAAAAGATCAAGGAAGTTAATGGACTGCTTCTGCTCTCTATCCTCATACCAGAGAGGCATTGTCTGGAACAGTATTGGGTCTCTGAGAAAGACCTTGGGAAGGTAGTAGGACGAGAATTCGCTTTGTCGATTGTCCAATTCCATGATCTTCTTCATAATAGCCAGCCTGGAGATATGGGAGACCTTGGACAACGAGTGGAGCAGGTTACCAGAGAATGTGTAAGTAGCCTCTCGAGCTGCAGCACACGCAGTTAATAACGCAACCCAGGACATTGTGCCAGGTCAAAGAATCCATGATGTATCCATAGAAGAAATTCAGCAGATACTAGCAGCAGTTGCCGCTCAGAATCGTTCTTCCACCGTCTCAAACCGTTCTGTGGATCACACCTTTGTCGCATCCGCTCTCACCACAGGATTAGGACCGTTGTACAGATATATGCAGCCAAGAGAGCGCAAATGGCTTACTAGATTCATCCTTAACAGCTATTTGCCTATTAAACTGCCACCAGAGCTTATCTATGGCTTATACCACCCTGTTCTGCCTGGTCTTATGCGAGTAAAACTCGATTTGGAAGCATCACTAGGCTTCTTAAACCGGCTTGAGCATGGACCAGCTGCACTCATTGCAGCGATTCAGGAAGAAGGCATGGAGCAGGTAGCTGTCGCTGTATCGCCTGCAGAAGGACCTGCTAGGGGTGCTTCTGGAAACGGTTCGTCACTAAGTCATGCGGCACCGTTGGATTTAGACAACGCCCTAGATACAGCGGGTGAGAAGGCGATCCAAGGTGTTCAAATTCAGGACGAGGGGGTGTCAGGCTCGAGGCCTCTTGTCCAGACTCAGCATGAGCCTCGAGCTCAGACCCCGAAGAGTTCTTTGCAGGACTCGAAAGGTTCTTCGCTGCCACTCTCCGATATCACCAAGTCAACGGTAAACAATACAGCCGCAGTATCGAATACTTATCGTGTTGAGAGCCCGAAGCATGAGCGTCGCCAGCGAAGTCCGCATAAAAACACTTCTTTACTTCCCAAATCACCTCAGAAGTCACCGCTGCAGGCTGCCAAGAACGTTTGCAACAAAGGAGGCAGAAACTGCTTGTTCATGGGGAAAGAAGCGGCCATGCTGACGTCCTCATCTCCAAGCTCTAAGCTGCGTGGCAGGCTCGCCATGCATCACATCAGGCCAGTGAGTTCACTGGGAGCCTTTATACGACCTCAAAGTACAGCTGGTCGGCACAAGAAGCGCAATAAAAGAGGAGGGGTCCTTCTTATTGACCAGAAAGAAACCGCTGTTAAGAAACTCATGGAAGATATTCAATGGCTGAACACCTACGACAAGAAGCGCCGGAAGAGGTGGATTGAGTTGTATGATTGTCGCTTACTTGAGCATCTGGACCAAGCTGAGAGTTGTGCAAACCTCAAGCCAGAAACGCTGCGTAAGAACTGGTTAGGATGTTTTTAACTTATAATACCCAATGATAAAACGACGAAAACCATAAAAATAAGGCCACAACATATTTTGTAATGAAAAGAATGCGTGCTCATGTCAATATTACCTCAATGAAAGCGGGCAAAACACACATAATTGTTAACCATGATGAAGTCAGCTTTTCGGTTTAAGTTTTGGTAACATGCAACTGCGATTTTGTATCAACTTAATTTAGTAAAACAAATTATATCCTCTGTTAACTTAGGTTGAGCGACTCATGTTTTGATTCTATGTATTTATCCCAATGAGATGAAATGCATTGCAGAAGCCTCAGATTATGGTCAAAATGTGCGACAATGAGCAAATGTGAGCACTTTCGTACAGAAGGATTTTGCGCGTTTTTGGAACCACCAAATTTGACTTGGCTGCGAAAGAACATATTTGATCAAATATAACGTTTTAAATGGCTTTATCACACCATGTAGAAGCGACTGCTATGAATATTATTCGTTTATATTCTACTTATAACCTTTTCCTGGCAAACCGTTCGTTACAAACATAGTGAATTTCAAATCGGAATTGATGGTGGTGTCAGTAATGTGAGGAATGCTTCGCGGCTTGGGTTGTATACTGGGGTCCGGAACAAATTATTTGGATAAATGGGCCGGCCTTCCCGTGTTGTCTGCTTCAAATTATGAGCACGTTACCTCTCTTGAGCATTAGTTATGGCCCAACGCTTTTCATTTTACACAACCCAGAGTTTACAGAGAAATGGTCAGATGACAACAGTAATCAATGGTATGTTTATGCTATAGCTTTCAGTCTAGACTAACAACGCTCAATGAACCCCAAAGAAAAAGTGCGACCTCTCTACTCGTCCATAACAGAGGCGAACTTCTCGTTCATGTCCTGGATAAGCTTCTCGTACTACAACTTCAGTTAGCGGGTACGCTCAAACAAACGTGATATGCGAAACTTACCTTCTTAACAACCTTCTCCTCGCCCTCGCTTGGCAACTCGAACTTCATGCTACGCAGCTGGGACTGGAGGTCGCTAGTCGCCTCACGGACCTTGTTCCAGCTCTGGCCTTGAGAGATAACCTTCTGTGCCTCATCATGGAAGCCCATCATAGCCTTCATCATCCACTCAGTTTTCCAGATAGGACAGAACTGATCGTAGTCAGAGTAACCGTTTTGCTGCAGGAAATCCTCCTTAATCAGAGCTGCAACATCGAGGGTAATCTTGTCCGGATCAGAAAGAGCCGATTTTCCGACAAGCTGCACAACCTGATCAAGCTCCTCAGAATCGGACAGAAGCCGCTTGATTCTGTCACGGAGACGTGGGAAGTCTGGAAAGTCCTTCTCGTAGTACTTGTCAAGAACGGCAGTATACTTGGAATAACTGACAGAAGTGTTGATGGATGGAAAATGCTTTCTTTGCGCAAGCTTCTTGTCGAGACCCCAGAAGACCTGTACAATACCAAGCGTACTGCTGGTGACTGGATCGGAGAAATCACCTCCTGGAGGACTGACGGCTCCGACAATACTGACACTTCCCTCACGGTTTGGGCTACCGAGAGCCTGCACCTTACCTGCACGCTCGTAGAAACTGGCCAATTTGGCACCAAGATAAGCTGGGAAACCCTGATCAGCAGGCATTTCTCCGAGACGACCAGAGATTTCACGAAGAGCCTCAGCCCAACGGGAAGTCGAATCAGCCATCATAGCAACATCCTTTCCTTGATCACGGAAGTACTCTGCAACCGTAATACCAGTGTAGATAGAGGCCTCGCGAGCGGCGACTGGCATGTTCGAAGTGTTGGCGATCAAAGTAGTACGCTTCATGATAGGCTCCTTGCGGCCATCAATGTCAATGGACAGCTCTGGGAAATCCATCAAGACTTCGGCCATCTCGTTTCCACGCTCTCCACAACCGACGTAGATAATGATGTCGGAGTTAGAGAACTTCGACACAGACTGGGAAATGACAGTCTTGCCACAACCGAAAGCTCCTGGAATGGCAACAGTACCACCCTGAACACTAGGGAAAAGGGCATCGAGCACACGCTGTCCAACAACGAATGGCTTATCTGCGGCGAGCTTCTCGGTAGTTGGGCGAGGAACACGGACCGGCCATGTGTGCATCATGCTGTGCTCGCTCTTCTTTCCATCAAACTCAATTTCGAGGATCTTCTCATCGACCTTGTACTTGCCAGCCTCTGCGATACGGGTGATGGTTCCTCTCGCTCTTGGCGGCAAGAGAATCTTGTGGTCGTCAAGCAGCGAGTTTTCGTAGACAGTTCCAAAAATATCTCCTCCAGTAATGTGGTCCCCAACCTTCATAGTTGGCTTGAACTCCCATAATTTTTCTCTGTTCAGAGCTGGCGCCGCGATACCGCGAGGAATATAAATACTGTCTGAGGACTCCGCAATAGCTTTGAGAGGACGCTGAATTCCGTCGTAAATCGTCTCCATCAAACCAGGACCGAGTTCGACAGACAATGGCTTTCCAGTCCTGATGACTGGGTCTCCAACAGTAACACCAGCTGTAATCGTGTTAGCCAAAGGATCATATCTTATTCTCTTGCGATCTCGTACCAGTCTCCTCGTAAACCTGGATAGTTGCGCGATCTGCCTCGATTCTGATAACTTCTCCAACCAAGTTATCGTGGCCGACCTTGACAAGCTCGTACATAGCTACACCGATCATGTTCTCGGCGACAACGACGGGACCGGAGACAGAGTAAATGGAGCCAAACTGCTCCTCTCCGTCGGCATCCTTCTCTCTTTGGGCTCTAGGGGCCATGTTGACGGTTGATTTAGGATTGTTTATAGGTTGCGACAGCTCTGGGACGTGTGAGCTGATAGGTGGTGGATCTTGGAACTTCCGTGATTGTTGTGGTGACGTTGGAAGAGGGACGGCGGAAGCTATCAGTTCAGGGTGTTCCTCCACTAATCTAGCAGTCTCGACGGGCAATAGCTCAACGTCAACTTTTGGGGCTGTGGTAGCTCGGATCAGATGAAGCAATGAAGGATGTCCTTTGAGAGTTGGTCTCTGAGAGAATCCAACGTGGTGCATAAAGATTTAGGGTTATCCTGATGTATTTGATAGTCTTTTAGTGGCTGGCTGTGGTAGGGCACCCTGTACTCTATCAGGCTTCAGATGTTGGTCAAGCCTAGGGGAGCTATGGGACAAGTTGTGGCTGGTGTCGGTGGCTGACTTTGTGGCTGAAATTGAGTTCTAATTAACACTGTCACGGTTGATACCCGTGAAAACTGTCAAGTTAATTCCAGACTTCCTGCTAGCAAGGGAGACCCCTTGATTCAGTTCGGTCTACCTGAGGGCCGATGCCTTAGCCGGGCACATCAAGGCGGCACTCGTGACGAAACTCAACGGTCTTACGGCGCACTAACAGGCCGAATGACGGCTTGACGGGTGCTGTAATGCTCCATGAGGCCAAGCAGGTGCATTTCCTTATCGATAGTGGCTCCAGAGGTCTCAGAGCTGACGAGAACGGTCAGAGGGCGAGTGCGTGCCGGTCTCTCTATCTATAACTCTAGACGCACCCACGCTCGTACTTGATGACCTCGTCAGACGCTTTTCATAGTTACAAACAATAAATCTCTGTTCAGCCCTCACTTCATTCAGAAGGGCTTCTTGCGGCCTGGTTACTTATCTGCTTCCAAATCGCCATTCCATTCGCTGCGTCTTACTACAGTACATACCTCACTTCGAGAGTACAGCCGACATCAAAGCAGCGGCTCTACCGCCGTTTCGTGACTACTCTGCAACGCCCATATTTGTCCACGAGCAGTTGGTTCCACCAGAGGTGCTATTCTAAAGAGCACGTTTCCTCGATCTTCCTCCGCCATAGTGCAACGACTGACTCCAACTAGAAGGGCTCAAGGCCGTTGAGTCTGTGGACGCCGTCATTTAAACCCGCGGCACTCCCGCAACAGTCGCCCTGGCAGGCGAACACTCTTCCTCGTCTAACCCTCCACCGACTTTCGAATATAATTATCCTTCCTCCTCTTCCTCCGCTTCTCCACACGGCTCTTACGGCTCCCCCGTTCACGGGCTGAGCTTGTCAGTGCCACATATTCAACGGGGAACTTCTGCGACTGTAGAGGCATCTACAGCCGCATTCTCCTCCGTGATACCGAGTCACCGAAGACGACCTGAGAGCGAAGAAGATCTCCCATCTGCTGCACTCGCCAATATTGGGTTTGCCAGCAGCGACGACTTTCAACGCCCTAAACGCAGACGGACAAATAGCACAATGAAAGGCAGTGAAACCTCGAACAACTCGAATGAAACAAACAACATGGCTTCTGACTTGGATGCAATAGCTCGGAGGAAAATGGCAGGTGCTCTTAATGGCTGGTCCAAGGGCGAGACAGTAAACGGCTCGGCCGCAACAAATGGACACTCCTCACCAAACCAACCACAAATGTCAATGTACTTCGGTCACGATAGAGCAGAAGTGTCGAGATTGCTCATACAGGCCCTGGGTGACTTAGGCCATAGTTCGCTTGCTACGAGCTTAGCCGAAGAGAGCGGCGTTGAACTAGAGAAGCCTGCTGTTGCCGAATTTCGGGAGGCGATAATGCAAGGAAATTGGACTTTAGCGGAGTCTTACTTCTCAAATCGGCCTTCTTCGCCTGTCAGCAACGGTGATAGCCCAAAAGAAGAGAAAGATGTCCTTGAGTTCCTCGAAGGCACCCCACCTCTCCAGGTCCTTTTCTGGATAAGACAGCAGAAATTCCTAGAGTTACTAGAAGCGCAAGATTTCGGACGTGCCACAATGGTACTGAGACAGGAAATAATCGATCTAATAAGAGGCGACACCGAGAAGATTCATAACCTCACAAAGTACTTGTTTCGTTCAAGCGGCATGAAAGTACTTACTGACCTTGCTATAGTCTGATTTTCTGTACCTCAGTCGCCGAACTCAAAATTAAGGCTCATTGGGACGGCGCCAGGGGCAAATCTCGAGCATTGCTTCTTGGTGACATATCTAGTATGTGTTCCCTCTGAGAAATATGTTCCGCTTGTTATATCGTTATAAAGCACTGGAGGAGGGTGCTGACCAATGTTAGAATGTTTCGCACCTTCTGTGATGGTCCGACCTCATCGTCTTGCCACGCTTTTAAGTCAAGCTAAACGAGCGCAAATCGCCAGCTGTCCTTACCACAACACGGATGTGAAAGTATCACTTCTCTGCGATCATATCTGTGGCAAAGAGATATTTCCGCCTGTGCTGGTTAAGGAGCTAAAGCATACAGGAGAAGTATGGTCTTTGCAGTTCTCGCATGATGGCACACGACTTGCAACGTGCAGCTCTGATGGAAAATTGATCATCTGGGATGTCGAGACCCTCGAGCCGATCAGGACCTTAACTGTAGTAGACGAGGAGTTTTGGGACAGCAACGATGTTGGCGTGACGGCAGCAGCTTGGAGTCCTGACGACCACCTGATTATCACTTGCTCTATGGATAAACGCGTTAGATTGTGGAACGTTGAGGTGCGTGCCCAAAGCCTGCTATTCTCATGGCTGCTAACCGATTACTAGACGGGCAAACTTAAGCGCACGTTGCCTGAATCAAACGCGAGAGTATCCTGCTGTGCATGGACGTCCGATGGCAAGCGATTCCTCACTGGAAGCCTCTCTCGTGTCGGGGGGTTGCAGCTTTGGGAACTCAATTCAAAAAGCAACAAGTCATTGACCGATTTCGGCTGTGTTCACCGCATTCAAGACCTCGTTGTGGCTCCAAATGACCGATTTGTCGTCGCCATCGACAACAGGCGACATCTGTTCGTCTATGATCTTGAGAGCTCGCACCTAGAATATGAGATCCAGTTGAAGGCAGATGTCACCACCTTGAGCATTAGCGAGGACTCTGCTTATGTTCTTCTTGGCGACAAGGACGGAATTCAGCATCTCTTTGCAGTTGAATCAAATGAGGAAGTGAGAACATATACAGGGTTGCCGACCGACAAGATCATTATTAGGAATGCTTTTGGTGGGAGACACGATCATTTCGTTGCCAGCGGAAGCGAACGTGAGTAGTAACTCGGACCCACGTGATTCAAAATCTAACCTTGTGCAGGCGGCTTCGTGTTTATATGGCAGAAAGATGCTGGGAATCTGGTGGGGCAGTTCGATGCTCATGGTCCAGGAGCCTGCAATTCACTGGCCTGGAACAGGGTCAATAACGCGATGTTTGCGACAGGCGGTGACGACAACACCGCCAAAGTGTATGATATACCCTTTGCTCTTGTTACATAGGTCCTAGCTAACCTTGAAAACAGGTGGTCGATTGCACAACGGCCTATTAATATTGACGGTATGAAGCTCGAGTAATACATCGTTAGGAGGGCAGAGAGTTGGAAAGCGGGCATTGTTAGGCGAACTAGGCAAGATCCATGGTTGTGATTCGATCGCTTTGCATAGTAGGTGTATATGTCAGTCGGTGTTATCAGAGGCTACTTTAGCACAGCGAAATGCGTAGAATATTTACCAATAATTTGCGGTATTGAGACTGCTACTGGTATAAAGTAAAGCCCTCTCATAACGCACCTGTCAGAGGCTCAGAGCGCCAGCACTATCATCAAGGTCTTCCATGACTTGCCTTCCGACGGTTGAGATTGAGCGTGATCTTATCTCTGAAGATATGTTCCCCACGTCTTTTGATAAGCAGTCAACTGTCTTCCAATCACCAAAGTCTAATTCTTCCCGCAGCCAATCATGCAAGCAAACTGAAACATGACGGAGCGATATTTCTTGGACAAGAGGTGAGACTTCACAATCATAGTTACTGTCAAATGTTTAACTCTTTCTCAACTTTGCCAGGTCTAAATAAGTGCACAGCGGCACAGAGCATGGAGAAAGGAAGGTAACTACGAAAGCACTATACGAGTGTCAGAGGTAGAACTGTTACCTAAATATTGTCTCGTAAGTGGTGTTCTTACTTAACTAAGTGCGTAAATATTACGAAGATATTACCATGACAATTTAGCTGATAGAAGAAATGTTTTCCTGACCACCATGTCCCCATGCAGGCTTATTGATAGACAGAGACCTGGCTCCGCCCAACAAGCCCTTCAGTAACCGTGGAACAACCTGGACTTGCAGGAGGTTCGTGGATCACGACTACTTCACTGGAGTATTACGACTAGTCTCTTTGTCTCTAGCACTCCTAAAAAGGTATGCTCACTTAGGGACATGTTTATATCTCGAGCAGGCTTCACACGCAAGCTCGAGAAATTTTGTAGGATTAGGCTTTGCAAGACTTTACTGGTGACCAGTTCCAAGGTAGCAAGAGCGACATCCGGGTCTCAAACATAGACACGGTAGTATTCAGATTGCGCTTCTGATTTTTCCACTGGTTAAGATTCCAAGGGTGTCGGAACATCAGTCACTCGACTTTGCACGGCCAAGAAGGAGCCTTTCCTCGAAGCTCTCTTTGCCAACATTCGAGGCTTAGATATGGACTTAAGCCAGCGCCTTGAAAGGGCCGGGACGAAGCTGGGGGAGCTCATCCGGACATTGGAGCGCAAGCACGAGGGACAGGTCAGCCACATGCAATTATGCAACATTGCCAAACTATCGCATACACATCTGTATTGTTTTCGTAGCATAAGGCCTTTTTGCCTTCTCAGAAACTTCAAGCCATCTCCTTGGTAGACGGCCTTTTAGCATACGGGATTTTGTTGAAAGCCATGCTCATCTCTGTGAAAGTTTAGTGAGACTCAGATCCATCAAAGAGAATTAGTTAACACGGTCGACTTCATCAGCATACGTAGGGGATATTATAAGATGGCCGAGAGGTATCCATTGCGCCATATCTTTGCAACCCAGGACCTCTTAGCATTCTCCACTTTAGCAACATCGCCAACCCATATGACGGCCAATGCCCTGAGCATTGGATTAAGCTCGCTGGCTGGGGAAGCCTCGTGGGGAGATACGATCGAAGTTTGAGGATAAGGAGAAGAAGCTCAAGGTATCGTGCCTGGGCGTTAAATTATCTAGCTTCAGCGATGCTCCTTCGCTATACCGTGGTGCCTAAAGCAGGCTAGCTGGAGCCTCAAATCAAGCTGCTTTGACTGCAGGTCAGACACCAAAAATTTATCACGTCCCAGTCTCTGTTAAAGAGGGGAAGCGGCGGCACCGAAGAAAATAGAAGTACGCTCGTGCTAGCAGTTAGTAGTTCCTCGTTAGGAAGGTTGTTACTAATAGGAACCTATTCTATGTGATAATCTGCTCACCCAGATGACTCGTGGCTTGCAAGCTACGAGTACGAGTACAAATCAGTGTGCGAGCGAGAACGCGTACCGATGCTGTAGCTTCGTCATCTAGCCCACGCGGAAGTGCGACCTTGAGGGGTACATCACGTGGAGCGGCTGAGCCACAAGATGACAGGCGGCTCGACCCACAAGCTCTGTTACCTGACATCACAGGCATCTCTTCAGCCACACATACAGCTGCGTATTCCGAGCTGGGCCACGCATGCTTGTTCGAGATAATACGCCCTCCACCGCCTTTGAACATATTTCTACGAAGCAGCACGTCTTGCAACTAGCTCTTGTCCAGATACTTGACTTTTAGGCTTATAGACAAGACCACTGTTCTCGGTGCTATGGCGAACCAGGGAGGTATCTCCGATCCAGGGCTCATTACGTGCGTTGCCCCTAAGCTACTTATCTTTATGTCTACTTCGCATAACTGACAACCTGTTAGCCTGGTCAACAAACTTCAAGATGTTTTCACAACCGTTGGCGTACAAAATCCGATCGACTTGCCGCAGATTGTAGTGGTAGGAAGTCAGTCTAGTGGAAAGAGTTCTGTGCTGGAGAATATTGTTGGTCGCGACTTGTGAGTGATAACCGAGAAACATATACCGTGATGGATCCAACTCACATTTTCGCAGTTTACCTCGAGGCACGGGTATCGTGACTCGTCGCCCTCTCGTTCTCCAGCTCATCAACCGCCAACCTGCAGCAAAATTGAATGGTGTTAAGGAGGATGAGATATCGAACGAAAATGATAAGGAGGCCAACGTCGACGAATGGGGAGAGTTCCTCCACATCCCAGGAAAGAAGTTCTACGACTTCAACGAGATCAGAGACGAAATCGTGAAGGAGACCGAAGCGAAGACTGGAAAAAATGCCGGCATTTCGCCAGCGCCGATTAACTTGCGCATCTACTCACCCAACGTATTGACACTCACACTCGTCGATCTTCCAGGCCTTACAAAGGTGCCAGTCGGAGATCAGCCAAGAGATATTGAGAGACAGATTAGGGAGATGGTCTTGAAGCAGATCAGCAAGCCAAATGCCATCATCTTGGCTGTCACCGGCGCGAACACCGATTTGGCGAACTCGGATGGACTGAAGCTTGCTCGCGAGGTTGATCCGGAGGGTCAGAGGACGATCGGTGTCCTTACCAAGGTTGATTTGATGGACGATGGAACCGATGTCGTGGACATTCTTGCTGGTCGCATTATTCCGCTAAGACTTGGATATGTCCCAGTCGTGAACAGAGGTCAAAGGGATATCGACAACAAGAAGGCCATCACGGCAGCACTCGAGAACGAGAAGAACTTCTTCGAGAACCACAAGGCATACAGGAATAAGAGCTCGTACTGCGGAACTCCTTATCTTGCGCGCAAGCTCAACTTGATCCTGATGATGCACATCAAGCAGACTCTCCCAGATATCAAGGCTCGCATATCCGCGTCGCTGCAGAAGTACACCACCGAGCTTCAGGGCTTAGGCGACTCTATGCTCGGAAACAGCGGAAACATTGTTCTTAACATTATCACCGAGTTCTCCAACGAGTGGCGCACAGTTCTCGAGGGTAACAACACCGAGCTGTCCTCGATGGAGCTTTCCGGTGGTGCCAGAATTAGTTTCGTGTTCCACGAGTTGTACGCCAATGGCGTCAAGGCCGTTGATCCATTCGATCAAGTCAAGGATATCGACATCAGAACTATTCTCTACAACTCCTCCGGCTCTTCTCCAGCACTTTTCGTCGGCACCACCGCCTTCGAGCTGATTGTTAAGCAGCAGATCAAGCGCCTTGAAGAGCCAAGTTTGAGATGTGTCTCTTTGGTATACGACGAGTTGGTTCGCATTCTCTCGCAACTGCTCGGAAAGCAGCTGTTCCGCAGGTATCCTCAACTGAAGGAGAAGTTCCATGCTGTGGTCATTTCCTTCTTCAAGAAGGCCATGGATCCCGCAAACAAGCTTGTTAAGGACTTGGTCGCCATGGAGTCCTGTTACATCAACACCGGCCATCCAGACTTCTTGAACGGTCACAGAGCCATGGCCATTGTCAACGAGAGGCATCTCGCTGCCAAGCCAGTTCAGGTTGATCCGAAGACCGGCAAGCCGCTCACGGCTGCTCAGGCTGCTACTCTTCCACAGAGATCCGCTAGTCCGTCGATCGATGCGAATGATCAGAACGGCGGCTTCTTTGGCAGTTTCTTCGCGAGCAAGAACAAGAAGAAGATGGCTGCTATGGAGGCTCCACCGCCGACTTTGAAGGCCTCTGGCACGCTTTCTGAGCGTGAGACTATTGAGGTTGAGGTTATCAGTACGTATTTTCCATCATCGTGTTAAGGCACACCACTAATATCAAACAGAGCTCCTCATCAACTCCTACTATAACATCGTCAGGCGCACCATGATCGATATGGTGCCAAAAGCCATCATGCTCAACCTTGTCCAGTGGACCAAAGATGAGATGCAGCGTGAGCTTCTGGAGCAGATGTACAGGACTGATACTCTCGATGATTTGTTGAAGGAGAGCGATTATACTGTTAGGCGTAGGAAGGAGTGTCATCAGATGGTTGAGAGTCTGTCGAGGGCCAATGAGATTGTGGCGCAGGTCCAATAAGTGTAAAGCTTCTGAGTTATCCAGGATAGGCGAGCGCATACTTGGCAAGTGCCACGGCAAAGTTCCTGACGAGAACGCTTTTTCAAAGCCCAGATAGTGGCCATGACACGGTAGTAGCGCTTCTGCTACGCGATGCTTGGTTGAAGCTTATTGATACCTCCAATGTGTCGAACTACTCATGACTTTGGAGGTGGTATGATGACGCCCTTGGGCCAGGGTAGCAGGCGTAGAAAGGCGCTATGAATGAGATATGAACTTAGCAACGAGCATAGAATGGACAGGTAATAAGAGATGGGGGTGGTGCTAGAGCAGCAGTCGCGTTTGTAGAATTTTATACTGAATACATACATGCTCTCTCAATTTCAGGGTTTTGGTACAACTTCGATGGTGCGAGACATGGCTAGTCAGAGGACTAGGTCCCTTTCTTGCTACTGGAACAAGGAGGAAGTCTCTCCACCGACGTGAAGTGCTCTTTAATCTGGCCGAATACCAAATCTGCCCTGACCGAACATCACGAGGTTTAAACAGGGCCTTGCTAACCGGCTTTTGCGTGGGGTCTTGACTTGAATGGCGTGCCCAGAGTCTTAGGTAGCTACCACAGAAAAGGGGCCATCGCAGAGAGTAAGTGGGTGGGTGAAGATTTTTACGATTAACGCTTATTTTTCAATTGTTATGTTAGTATAGAAGGAGTCGAATATGGAAAAGGAGATGCACTGGAGGAGTAAATGAGGATGCTTGCTGAAATCTACATTAACCTTTATTATGATTATATCGAAATTCTAAAGCTCTTAGCAGTGCGAGAGGTTTCTAGGCGCGACTGCAGGGCACAGATGTCTCCTATCATAAATGTCAGTACCAACCCTGATGGCAGAAGGCGGATGGAAAGTGTCTGAAGCCAGAAATAGCAGCCGAATTGGGCTGTGCCTGAAACTAGTAATGGGGCCCACGGATTTCTTGATGTGGGATGGTACATCTCTTCTAGAGAATATCTGAAGCTTAATGAGCTGGTGCACGATTCTCGTGGTCAGAGTGTTTTGGGACTGTTACATCTTTCATAGACCATACAAGGGCCTTTCCACCTACCACCACTTCCTCCTAACATTGGTGCCGCATCCGATAACTTATGAAGGTCGCCAATGTCACCTTCTTCCCCACCCCTTTGGCCCAAATATAGTGACTATAGACCCGCCCAAACACACCTCGTCACCAAACCACCATGCGCGATGCTCATCTGTTCCGTAGTATCTAAATGCTCCAATCTTAAGTTGGATGTCCAACCCGAGTAACGCTCGAGCATACTTCGCATATATTATCAGAACGTAAAATGTCGTGACGCATTTCTTGACTGGCTCAAGAGGCTAGTTTGAATTTTGGGGGTTTGATAGGAAGGTAAATCTGTTGGGCTTTCTAGTTGCCATTTGACGAGGATATGTGCAGTTGGTGACGGCGAGTGCACTATGGACAGAGTAAGAGATACCACGTGTGGTTGAGTAGTGTGAGCTGAAGGAAGTTCTTAGCTTTGGATTGAAGGGGTTTGTGAGGGAACATGAAAATGGCCTTCAGATATTTGAGGAGTAGTGGAATTCGAGTGCAGTCCTCTTCAGTCTCGCTGAAAAGGAAAAGTAAGGTCAAAGGGGTAAAGCAACTCGGGCGAATCTTGGTATGTAGCTTAATCGCTTGTTCGCTTGTTGTCCATGTCGAGAGATTGATTGATTTGACGGAAGAAGATGGGAATGAGACACAGAGAGGGTGAATGGATTTAAACTGCTTTCCATGCCCATAAAATCTCAGTTCTCGGTGTAGGATAGGCGCATGACATCCTTTGCTTGGGTGGAGAGATTTGAAGTCGAAGAAATATGCTGCTGGTGCCTTACATGAGTCGCTCCCAGACCGGGAACTGCTGTTTACTGGACGAGGTAGTGCCATCTGTGGTGCATGCACAGAAGATGCATTATCTCAAATATGAGTTGAATTGCATTTTGAGAATGGCAGAAACCCTTTCATTATACAGAAGAGGCAGTGACTGTTAAGGGACAAGAAGATGCCAAGGAGTCTTTTCCCGAAGATGGAGAAATACCAACTATGGACTGCGCTCCGGTTGCATTCTCAAACTAGCTAATCCACTCTTATGAGCAACACAGCAAATTAAGCGCTACGCGAGAAAGTGTAGACGTCGGGTAGCTACTTGTACTTGTACGATATGTCATCCTGCAGCTTTGCAAATCAGTCGCGCGCAGTGCAACCATGGGACAGCTCAGCGACATCCGGGAGGTAGGTACCAACAGTATGGGATGATAACGATGTGCAGGACTTAGCTGATCCTTCGCGGCGAACCCATCCTCCAGGGCCGAAGTCACATGACATTAATATTATGAAACTAGGTGCCAAACGCTTCCTATCTTTGTCCTTCGCCGGATTATGAACCTACACGAAGATAAACGCAGAGCAAATGAAGCACAACCTGGCTGTCACAGCCTTAAATGCAGGACCAGTACATCAACCATTCTTATTGGCCGGGGGGGGGGTTAGAGCGCTTAGCCAGTCCCAGCCACTACGGTGAGATCCTTGGAGCTCCCAAGGGAGTGGGGCGCTTATGCAACCCCTGATCGGCAAAGGCCAAGCATGTACTCATCTCTGCAGTCTTACGAATCTCATCTTGGAGAGATCAAATGTCGAGATTGGCCATGGTAAAGAAAACGTGGTGTTGTCAGAATTGAAAGGGGATGATGGAGAGTGGAGCGGTTGGGATGGGGCGTGCGAGGGTACAATCTGCAAACGGAATTGGAATCGTCCAGCCAGCCACCCCTAGCCACATCTTGTCGCTGCGGAAGATGGTGGCTCTTCATGTGCCGTCCCACAGTTTTGTCCTGGTTGCCGTCACTGGCTCCACGGCCCCAGACACGTGAGTGGATCGGCCGCAGCCACTTTAAGATTGCCAAGGACAGTAACGCCAGGGGTAATGTCTCACCATGTGTTCCATGAATGGCCAAGGGAGCCACATCACCAACACAAGCCTCCTCTCTCGTTCGATTGCCCGCCTTTGTCTGTTGTGGCCGACGCCGAGTTCCCGTGTTTCACCTGCTACCACTGGACCATAGGGCCGAGGAGGAGTATTGAGTGTTGTCTTTGACTGGCAGCATGGGCCTATGCAGGTACACAGCGCCCTGTGGGGCAGAAAGTTTGTTGTCGTCCCTCTCTTCTCGTCGTGTCTCCCGGTCTCCAGTCTCCAGTCTCAGTCCTTGCTCCACTCCCCTCACCACCGGCGAAACTCGAAATAGAATAGTATCTAGTGTCTGATAGTGCCTTGGGCCCATGGCAGTGCAGCCCTTCCTCATTTCCAGCATTCCTTTCGGCTAACCACATGTGTCCGCCTCCTATTTTGCAAACCCTTCTTCACGCTGTCCTTGAACATTCCTTGTGAATACTGCACACTCTTTACCAAGTTACTCACCCATACGTTCATTACTCTCCGAATACACTCTTCTTCGTAAAGTGCAAATTCACCGGTGATTCTGCGCCCACTGTCCTTCAGTAAACGTTCAAGTTACGACATAAGCCGCCTTAAAGAGTGGGGTTGTCAAGTGGGAAATTGCAGGTCCAGCAAATTAGCGTGTTGCGAAAGAAAAGGGTGTCCGACTCAAAAACCGTTGCCTCCCGCACTATCGTCGTCGCGACAATATTGAACAGCCGCCGATAAGGATTTCTGTGCTTGTTCGACCCGCGTCAATATCCGTCCTGTAAACAAGATCGCTCGACCTGACTTCTTGTCCTTTACACCCACGACAAACGACCAGCTTCCCAACCCTCCTTAAAGACGTCAAGGCAACTCTATAAAACATACCCCAAAACACCCCGCAACCGACAATATGAAGTTCTCCTTGTTTGAGATCGCATTCGGAGCCGCGCTCCTTATGGGCCAGGCTGACGCCTTCTTCCGCATGGAGTGTCGCGGTGTTACTGCTCTCGCCCGCATTGACCCATTGGTCAACCCAGGCGGCGTCTCTTCCCACGCTCACACTGTCAGCGGAGGCAATGGTAAGCACAAACCCTCCCGCAAGCGATAGAGCAGATGCGAAAGTCAGTGTTGTTGCAAATGTTCAGCTACAACCTCACATGATGATCTGGCGGCGACATTTACGACAGGAGCGACGCACTCGCATCGTCCGCAGAGCTACAGCACGCGTACCTCAACCACAATTACAATGGCTAACACCTATCGTACAGCTTTCTCTCCAACCTCGTCTACTGCCGATCTCTTGAACTCTGACTGCACCTCTTGCTTGGCCAAGGAGGACAATTCCGCTTACTGGACGCCACCTATGTATTTCAAGGATGCATCCACTGGGGAGCTCACCCTCGTCAACCAGGCCGGCGGTATGCTTGCGTAAGTCATTTCCCGCACGCACTACGAAGGAAACAGGAGACCGCGCGTCAAGTGCATCTGCGATTGGTCTCGGGAACCAAGGCTAACCTTGTCACAGATACTACTTTTTCAACTACTCTCCAGGAGAGACCAAGTTGACCGCCTACCCAGAGGGATTCTCCATGATTGCTGGTGAGACCATGGCCCGCGAGTTCGATAATTCTCTTGAGGCTAAGGCCGTTGGATTCAACTGCCTCAACTACGGCGCTGCTGCCGAGGGGACCCTTTTCCGCCACCAGATGCCAGAGAAGTCGTTTATCGACGCCAACTGCAAGTCCGGAATTCGCGTCGAGCTCGCTTTCCCATCCTGCTGGAACGGCAAGGACCTCACCGGAGGTGCCACCAACAAGGCCCACGTGGTTTACCCAGACTCTGTTATCACCGGCTCCTGCCCACCAGGCTTCCCAATCCGCATGCCAGGACTTATGTACGAAATCATCTGGGACGTCCAGGCTTTCGCTGGCATGGCCGGTAGCTTTGTGTTCTCCAATGGCGATGACTCTGGCCATGGTTACCACGGTGACTTCATCTCCGGCTGGAAGGAGGAGACCCTCCAGAAGGCTCTCGACACCTGCACCAACAACTCTGGTCGCATTCAGGACTGCCCAGTTTTCACCCTACAGAGCGATCAGGAGGCTCTCCAGTGCAAGATCCCAAACATCCCAGCCGAGCTCAAGGGCGAGAACTGCGTCACCCCAGGCAAGAAACTGCCAGGTAATTCCCCAATGCGCGGCGAGGCTCCTATGGCCGGCATGGCTCCAAAGCCAGCCACCAAGCCAGCCACCAAGCCAGCCGCCAAGCCAAATTCCGCCCCAGTCGCCCAGAAGGCCGAGGTCAATGAGCCAGCCCCAGCTATCGAGAACGAGGAGCTCCCTGGTCAGGTTCTCAACGAGCACAATGCTGAGGTCAAGGAAGGTGCTGCTCCAGCTGTTACCCCAGCCCCAGTCCCAGCCGCCCCAGCTCTCGGAAAGGACCAGAAGGTCTCTACCACTCTCACCAGGACTGTTGGCGACAACCAGGTCGTCGAGGTCCTTGTCATTGAGGAGGTCGTCACTGTTACCGAGGATGTCGTTACTATGACCGAGTATCGCACTGTCGGTGTTGAGTACAATGGTGCCAAGGCTCGTCGTGCCCACGGCCACGCCCGCCGACACGGCGCTCATCACGCTTAATTCTCTTCATCTTTTTGAAACGATGAGTGGTTGCTCATCTTGGTGTGGATACTGGATCGATAACCTGATGATGTTTCGCGCGATTTATGGTGGTTTCAATGGCCGGATTCGCTTGAGCGATAGACATACGGATGTGTTTAATGATCTTGTAACGGCGGTTTCGTCACATTTCTTCAAGCTCATCTGGATGGGAAGCTCTATTGTATAGGGGGGACACAGATGGATAAGCTTTTCGTCTGTATATACGTATGCTGCGTAGCGTTGTTATGGACATGAATGGTACTTTACTTGTAACGAATGATGATTCTCTTGACATGGTCGTGACGTGTGATGTGGTGTTGATGTTGACCGAGTTCTCAATCGTTCTTGCCTACCACAGCATGATGACGATTGAACATTGAGTGCAAATGGCAATGTGAGGTTAAAACCTTTTTCCCGAACAACTCTATAAGCCTTTAGACGTTCTGCACTAGGAAAATTTTAAGACATGATCTCAACAAGAACCTTACAAGACTTTGGTGGTCGCCGGTGTCACGTGCACATGTCAACCTCATCACATCGCAACCCATTCCTCTTTCTCGACATTTGCAATTGTGACAAACATCCATTTAATTAAGTAAATGCCACTCTATTGTTGGATACCCACCGTGCTAATAAATTCTCAGCCACTCAAGCACCTTTCACCAAAGAAGTCCTGGGCACAACAATTTCCACAACTATTCTACTTCCTCAACCCAACACTACCTCTACAACCACACCTTGCCACAACCACTGCTCTTTTATCAACCTCTGTCAATTCACCTAAAATATAAAAAATGCCTAGAACTCCTCAACTCTCCGATTTTCCTCAGCACCTACGAGATTCCATCCTGACAACACCCCCCTCTGCCGGCTCCCCACGCAGTTTATTAATTTTGCTTCATGGACTTGGAGACAACGCACAACCCTTCTCTACCCTCGGCCGCCAGCTAAACCTCCCCTCCACAGCTACCCTTTCTCTCCGTGCTCCGAACCCCGTCCCTGCCTCATTTGTAGGTGAGGAGAGGCAGGGAGGGAACTGGCATTGGGGCGACGACATCCTGATCTCTTCCCAAACCGGCAGCCTCGACTTCGAAGGCGGGGGTTTTGGTGCAAGCTCCAAGGTCATCGGCCAGGTTCTCAAGGCCGTGCTGTTACCAGAAAGCGGGAAGGACAAAGATGGGGTGGAGAGCCCGGCCTCGCTGCGCTCGGAAGGGGGATGTGGGTTCGAGGCGCGAGATATTTTTCTCTTAGGGTTTGGGCAGGGGGGTATGGTTGCGTTGGCTTTTGCTGAGCTCTGGAAGGGGGAGTTGGGCGGCGTTATAGCTATCGGTGGTGCGTTACCCTCGACTAAAACTTCTATGTCCAAGGCTGGTGAGATCTTGGGCGATCTCGTCCCCAGCGCAGAGCGTGCGGGCAAGGCTGGGAAGGCAAGGACGCCTGTGTTAGCATGTGGTGGTAATAGGGGCACGGCTGTCACAGCAATGGTGGTGCGGGAGGTGAAAGAGAGGTTTGAGACTGTGACGTATGTGAAGTGGGTAAGGGAAGGAGACGGGATGCCGAGGAATAGGGAGGAGATGCTTCCATTGATGAAATTCTTGGCGCAGAGACTTAGGATGGCAACGCCGGGGGGTATGGAGGAATTGGGGGGTGTTCAGCGAGCATAGTATACGAAGAGGGAGAGGCAATTGCAACGCGGGGGTCTTTGAGGAGGGAAAGGGGGCGGAATCCGAGTTACGCGGATCCGCGAAAGGGTGTGCAGGGGAATGGGCCGCCATGGTAGAGGCATCGAGCTAGAAGCTAAGAATGTTTCACCATGTCACATATACATTGCGATTTTCGTTACGTAATAACTTGCCCAGTGCTTGGAGGACTGTGTTAATTACAGATGTTTGGCCTCTTTGTTTGCACGCCGACTTGTTCTATTCACAACTCCTGTCTTAGCTTGAGAACGAAACCGTCGAATCCCCTCCATTTTTTTTAATGAATAACACTCTTGTTGATATCCCGTGCGATAGTTTCACTCATTACTTCCAGTTGCATATAAGTCTTGGTCCTCGGTGTGATCCATATGGCGGCTTCTCCTCTTGAATCTTGACTTTCATTACCACCACGCCAAACAGGTGCGAAAGAAAAACCTACTACTGCCATCTCTGCCACTCCCTCCTCCCCAAACGTCGCATAATCCGCCGTCAGTCAGTTGCTGCCGCAGGGCCGGATAGGGGAGTAAATTGGTATGAGAAGTTAGAGGATAATTTTGGGGTTGAGGGGGATTTCACTTGTGGTAGGTGGACTGGAAAGAAAGGCTGGGATCTGGCGGTGGTAAGAAGGATGACAAGGATAAAAAAAAAAGGGGGACGAAGGAAAAGGGGTCTGGAAAGCGGAGGGAAGAGTGAGGTGTTTTGTTAAGTCTAGAACAAGAAGCTGAGTTTCTGACGAGGTAGATCAATCGCTACAATTCAAGAGGTTACATACGGCTTCGACACGTTCTTCAATATCTCTAGAATGCTCAAGTCCGCGGTTTCGTTTAAAAGTATTCATCGCTCATTTGCTAAAGTACAAATCGGTTCCTGCTCCATGACTCCTCTATTGCACCTATGCATCTGGCCCCTTGGTCAAGATAGCAGCCTGACCAGTACCTGGCGTACGTCCCTTGTTCTTCTTCTTGTCCGCCTCCTCCTGCTTCTCCGTCTCGATATCTTTGACATGTTTCTCAATATCTTCCAACGGCAAAAGCTCAACACGCTTGCCCGGGCTCATGATAGCAATCTCAATATTCTTAGCACCAGTCTGCACCACCTCAAGCAAGGACTTGATAGTCAAACGAATGGTTTCCTCGCGGGACATATCAGCCTTATGGTTCCTCTCCAGAAACTCCGCGACCGTCTTGCTCGACCTCCCAATAGCATTACTCTTCCAGCTCTGCGCAATTCCACTCGGCTCCGTATGCCACAACCTCGGAGTATTATCCCCCTGATCAAAGCCCGCCACCAAGGTTGACACACCAAACGGTCTGAACCCTCCACTCTGCGTATAGCTCTGCTGCTTCTCCGCGATGCGCTTTCCAAGGTACTCAATCGATGCCTTCTCGCCCAAAACCATGGCTTGGGACTGTGCCTCCAGCTGTGCGAATTCGACGAGGCGGCGGGCGTCGGCGTTCAGCCCAGCGAAGGCCAGGCAGGCGTGGTGGTCGATCTCGACGATTTTGGACGGCGTAATGCGCGTGTCTTGGAGTTTCATGGCGGAGCGCTTTTCGCAGCCGAGAACGACGAGATCCTTGCCCTTGACTCCAACAGCGCAGGTTCCTGGTGTGGTGGTAAGTATGGGTAAGGTTGAGGAAGTTGAGGTAGCGACCAAGGTTACGTACCTCTCTTGACGGCCTCCAAGGCGTATTCGACCTGGAAGATGTGTCCATCTGGGCTGGGTGGTGTTAGAAATGGGTCCACTGAGTAAATATCGCAATGCTTACGAAAAGACTGAGGTTATGTTAGTGTACGGCCAAATTGTAACTAGAGGTTATAGAGCTGAGCACATACCAGAAAGAGCCCTATCGTATCCAGACATTTTGTGGTGTGAGTTTGAAGCTTTTAATTAAGTGTTCCGAGGTTATAGTCTCTTCTCTATGAAGTGATACAGCTTCAAGTCACTTCTGTTGTTTGTGAAAGTGGTTATTGTAGTTGGTATGGTCCTGGTTCTGCACAATCTGGAGGTATCTGGATAGCTACGCGTTGGCAGGTCGCAGCCTTGGGACAGTTGAGAGCTCTTCTGCCCTGACATTCAAGGCCAGACGCCACAAGGCTGAACATTGCCCAAGCAAGGCTGTCTCCCTTGTAACTTAGCGTGCGTCTTCCCCCCCAACGAGCAGTCGGTAACGATACCGGCGCCTTTTCAAATTCCCTCTGAACATCTCTTAACTGAGCTATAGAGTTGCTGCCAACCTCTTTACCTCACATATTCAAAATGTCTTGTCGCTCAAGATTGGTGCCGACTTTGAGACGCGCCCGCCTGTCCACCAGATTTGGCTTTGCGCCAGCCACACAGCCTGCGATAAGAGCCCAAGTTTTGTCACGGCGCATCACCACGGCGAGCAGTGAGGGAGCAGAGGAGACGGCGGAGGGTGCCAATGCGCCAGCGAAGACAGTCAAATATACTACCGACAGCTATCCGGAGATCAGGCGCGATGAGAGATTTGCAAAGATCACTCCAGAACATGTTCAGCATTTCCGGGAAATATTAGGCAAAGAGTCCGCTGTTATTGATGGAGTCACCAAGGATGCCGCCGATGATATCGAGACTTATAACTCCGACTGGATGCGCAAGTACCGTGGGCACACTCGCCTTGTTCTGAAGCCGGGCTCAACAGAGGAGGTCAGCAAGGTGCTGAAATACTGTAATGACAACATGCTGGCAGTTGTGCCACAGGGTGGAAACACCGGCTTGGTTGGTGGCTCAGTACCAGTCTTTGACGAGATCGTTATCCAGATGGGTCGCATGAACAATATTCGCTCTTTCGACGAGGTTTCTGGTGCTTTGGTTGCAGATGCTGGATGCATCCTGGAGACGACCGACAAGTACCTTGCCGACCGCGGACACATCTTCCCACTCGACTTGGGCGCAAAAGGATCTTGCCATATCGGCGGAAACCTTGCGACCAATGCTGGTGGTCTCCGTCTGTTGAGATACGGATCTCTTCACGGAACTGTTCTTGGTATTGAAGCAGTCTTGCCAGACGGAACCATCGTGGATGACCTCTGCAAGTTGCGCAAGAACAACACTGGCTACGACTTGAAACAGCTCTTCATTGGTGCTGAGGGGACCATCGGTATCATCACCGCCCTCTCCATCCAATGCCCACAACGGTCCAAGGCAGTTAACGTCGCCTTCTTCGGCCTCTCCTCCTTCGAGAAGGTCCAGAAGGCTTTTATTGAGGCCAAGGGACAGCTCGGCGAGATCTTGTCCGCTTTCGAGCTCATGGACAATAATTCTCAGAAGCTCGTCAAGGAGTTCACTAACAACAGCCACCCACTTGAGGAGGAGCACCCATTCTACTGCCTCATTGAGACCAGCGGCTCCAACGGTGAGCACGACAACGAGAAGCTGGAGAAGTTCCTCGAGGATGTGATGGAGAAGGAGATTGTCGACGACGGAGTTGTTGCGCAGGACGCTACTCAGCTCGGTTCTCTTTGGGGCTGGAGAGAGGGTATCCCAGAGGCCTCAGGCCACTGGGGTGGTGTCTACAAGTACGATGTCTCCATTCCGTTGAAGGAGATGTACGACTTGATCAACGATACTCGCGAGATCATGGCGAAGGAGAACTTGATTGGTGAAACAGATGAATTCCCAGTCAAGGATGTTGTTGGTTACGGACACATGGGTGACTCTAACCTTCATCTTAACGTTGCTGTCAGATCTTATGACAAGCGCGTTGAGAAGGCTTTGGAGCCATTCGTTTATGAGTGGATTGCAAAGAGACAGGGCTCCATCAGTGCTGAACATGGTTTGGGTTTGGCTAAGAAGAACTATATTGGCTACAGCAGGAGTCCAACTATGATCGGCCTGATGAAGGCTATCAAGAACCTTTACGATCCAAAGGGTATCATGAACCCATACAAGTACATCTAGGCGCCGTCTTCATGCGAAGCAAAGCGCGTCTTATATAGCGAATACCCATTTATTGACGATCTATAGTTTCTAAATAGTTCAAGAATGAGAGGAGGTGGGAGCCCACGAACTCCTAAATTTCACCTTATAGAAGCATTTACTCGTGTGGACTTTGGTGTTGGTGCGGCCCTTTGACATCTTCGTCTGAGTGATGACTCCAATAAAGTAACAATTTGCGAAGCCGTTGGCATTCAGAACTCCTAGAATCAGAAGCATGTTTAGTCACTGCAAAATTGACCATTTCCTAATTCCTATTACCAAATCAATTCTGAAGACCGAGGTGAGGTTCGAAGAGGATCGAGACCATTTTCTGAGTAGCGGTTGGGAGCGTTTTGGTCCCCTTTATGAGCGACACCTCAATGACCTCAAGCTCCAAGCTTTCTTACAGCTAGGATGAAGCTCCCCCTCTAACATGCCATTTCTAAAAAATGCATCTTTAATTGAAATAGCAGGTGTCACTGGCTTCTCGCATCTAGATCGCACCATCTGCCATTTCTAAGACATCTATTAGACATGACATCATGGTGATGTGGTACACTTCGATATCATCGTATTTGGACCCTGAGCTCAAAGGAAACCCCCTGCCGCATCGCAACGGTGTCTTAAAAATGATAGATAGCAGTAGTTAGATCTCCCGCCTCTCCATATAAACTTTGCATTCTTAAAAGCTTCTTCTCTACCTTAATGTTTCGCTTACATCCTCAAAAGTCACTCTTCTCATCTTCATTTTCTAAGAGCACGGTGAGACATTGTTCGGATAAAGCGACAACATCGAAGTGCGTACAGCATATCAAACCAGTAACACAAACACAATTTCAGAAAAAGTTCACTTCTACAACTCCAATCATGGCAGGCAAAGACGAGAAGCCAAGTGATAGCGAGAAGCAGGACGCTTATGAGAAAGGCAACGGTGCTGCAGAAGAGGTTGAGGGAGAGCACAATGAGTGGAAGTTTAAGGCACCATACAAGATTCACGAGAGTGCCGACAAGTTCAATGCTATTTATGAGGGCAGCTGCCATTGTGGGAAGGTCCAGTATCAGCTTAGCAGGGAGGCGCCATTGGATTCTAAGTACTGTCATTGCACAGTTTGCCAGAGACTCCATGGTAAGCGCTTTTATTTCCTCTACACTTCTAGGTCGGAATTGAACTGAGGCACTAACACTCTGCAACAGGAGCTTGCTTCCAATGGGCAACCATCTTCCACAAGGAGGACATCCACTTTACAAACGGCCACCACGACCTGTTCTGGTACGACAGCCAAGAGAAGACAACCCGCCACAAGCTGCCATGCAAAGTTGCATGCAGCTACTGCCATTCACCAATTATGGACGAGGGACGCAACATGATCTTGCTGTTCCCATCGCTTATCAAGTTCAAGAGCAAGGAGGATAGAGATAAGTTTGCGCCAAAGTGAGTTGCTGCTCGATCGTATGAAGAGATGTGAGAGGAGAGAATGACTGAATGGTGATTTAGGTGCCATATGTTCTACGAGCAACGTGTTGTGGATATCCCAGACGGAAAGCCAAAGTGGAAGCGCATGCAGAATGAGAGCGAGTTGATTGCCGACAGCCCACCAGAGGAGATCAAGAAGAGGAAGAGAGAGATGGAGGAAGAGGAGAAGAAGAAGAAGGGGGAGGCGAATGATAAAAATAAAAAGCAGAAGCCAAACTAAGGCCTGCGATGAGCGCTGTACCATAGCTAAGGTTGGCGTTGCTGGCGGATAGCATGATTGATGGATCGAAAGCTATGAATACCAAGACAGGTTTCTTCCATTTGACATCTTTGCTATGCTCATATTCGCTTCAATAAAGCACTGTTCTGAGCTTCCTGCGAGGTAATTGAGACTGGATCGCACTGTTAATATCGGTCGAAGGGATCCTCAGTCTTGCTAATAGGGACGTCTCTTCGCCCTCTCCACGGTCCCCTGGATTGCGAAACGGCAGTTTCCCTTTGCTTCTTTCAAAGGAATCTTCTAGAAACGCAGCATGATGTAGCCTTGTCAGGCTAAGCGCAATAATCGGTTAGTTCTTGTGCGTATCTAAGGGTAAAATCCATGTAGATGTTATTACACCAACGCCACATAAAACAGCCTTTCGTCTAGAAGCAGACAATCCGACACGGCCACTGCGACTATATATCTTCGCTCTCAGTTCAAACTGTCGAAGACGATAGGCAAGTTCCATTGCTTCAAGCTTCGCCAGCACTGTTCCCCTTGACAGCTCCAGAAAGCACCGAATGTGGTGTTTGAAGGCCACCTCCTCAGCGTTCTCGAATTCAACAGTGGATTTAACAGTGCGCGACAAGACGTCTTCGTGGTTATGGTAACTGAAAAGAGTCCTGGACGCAAAAGAAAATGAAAGAGACCTACCGCACTCGCTGGGTGAGCATCGAAGAGACCTCACGACTAATACTTCGCCATCAATATTCCGATAGAGCCATCAACCCTTAAACCGGTTAACCATGTAAATCCCAGCTCAAAATCTTGCTTCATAAAACCAGTTGGTCGTTAGCGTCCATCCCTCTCATCAACACCTCGCTTATGTAAAAGTAAAGCATGAGAAGACTCCCCAGATACGGCTAAGAAACTCTCATATACCATCAAGTGAAGATATTACACCCAACCAACTTCTAGCTCCTGAAGGACGGTCGAGAGACGAAGTGATAAGCGATTGAAATAGGAGTTCAAAGCCAAACAACACACGGTACAGCGCGCCCATATATAAGATCTCCGTACCAATAGATTTCGATACTATCCCACGCCCGCAAAATCAAAGAATGGGCGAATCTTGCCAGCGACCTTCGAGAATGATCGAAGTGGAGGCTTAGTAGTTCTGACAGTTGACATGAGAGGGCCAAATGCTTGGTGTGGATTACCTCGGCACCCCGGATATAAGCTACCTTGTGGGGTAGTTTTAGCTTGCCGGGTCACAGCTAGGGACTCTTCAGTTTTGCAGGTTGAGTATATAGACCAGCAATCCAATCAAGCACCGATTTTTTAAATAGTTGTGTTGATCATTTATACAACCGATTGACATTCTTCATAATGGTCGGCCCCCCAGCATTAGCAGGCATCCGCGCCCTCGAATTCGCAGGACTCGCCCCAGGTGCATCTCCCTCTTCTTTCCACTCATCTTCTTCATAGCTAACAACATCCTAGGACCATTCGCAGGCATGCTCCTAGCAGACAACGGCGCCTCAGTTCTGCGCATCGACCGCGCCATCCCCGGCGCTACACATTCCTCCAAGCTCCCACCACCCACCGGCGACGCCCTCGTCCGCCACAAATCATCCATAGCCGTCGACCTTAAAAATCCCGCTGGCATCGACCTTATCAAGAAGCTGGTCGCAAATTCAGATATTGTTATCGATCCTTTCCGTCCTGGCGTGTTGGAGAAGCTGGGGTTGGGGCCGGAGGTACTCAGTGCGATTAATCCAAGAATCATCTTGGGCCGCATGACCGGATTCCGCCGCGATGGGAAGTATAAGGACATGGCCGGGCATGATATAAACTACATCGCCGTCTCCGGCGCCCTCGGAGTTCTCGGCCGCAAAGGCGCAAAGCCCTTCGGCCCCATCAACATCCTCGGCGACTTCGCCGGCGGCGGCGCTGTGCTTTTCCAGGGGTTGCTTTTGGCATTGTTGGCGAGGGAGAGAAGTGGAAAGGGACAGGTCGTTGAGGCGAATATGGTGGATGGGTCGAGTTATTTGATGACGTTTCCGAGGTTGGCGTATAAGACGCCGACATTGGATCAACCGAGGGGAGAGAATTTGTTGGATTCGGGATGTCCGTATTATGATACTTATGAGACGAGGGATGGAAAGTGGGTTGCTGTGGGAGCACTTGAACCACAATTCTTTGCCCTTTTGGTGAAGGGGCTAGGGCTCCAAGGGAATGGTCTTGAGGAGACGAGGTACGACCGTGATACTTGGCCGGCGATGTTCGATCTGTTTACAAAATTGTTCAAGGAGAAGACGAGGAGCGAGTGGGAGCAAGTCTTCGACGGAACTGATGCCTGCGTTACTCCCGTCCTTGAGCTGAAAGAATTGGAGGCCGATCCGTCGAGAGAGGGCGACGTAAGACCGGTTGTGCACCTTTCAGAGACACCGGCGCTGGCTATCAAGCGTGGAGATCCGAAGTCGAGACTTATCACTACTGGGCAGGGAGAAGGTGTCGGGGGTGACGGATGGTCAAGCAAGAACTTGAGGCCAAGCCAGGACGGTGAGAGGATATTGGGAGAGTGGCTTGGATGGTCGAGGAGCAAGCAATATGATGTGCAAAACGGCGGGTTGGTGCTGAAGGATACTGCGAAGTTGTAGGTATTTACAAGACTTGATCCCACATACCTGCGTCATAGTCTTCAATTTATTGCTAAGCGGACACGCTAGATTCGCCCCAGCTTTAAAAAGAAGAGCCGTCGAAGTGGCCAAGTCAATATCGCCCTGCGAGCATTTATACCCAATCTGGGCGCCAGACAACCGGTTTTTAGGTACGAGGTAAATATAGTATCGTAGCTACATCATGAGGGAGCGCGGTAGTGTGTCGTATTGGCTCGTCGTTTGGGCTCATCGTTAGTGTTTAGTACTTCGTCTTTCAAATCACCTAGTGAGCACAGATAAGCTAGTTGGCGGTGGCCTCTTTACTTAGTGGTATATAAGAACTTTTGAGCGATGTCCGAGAAGCCTCCTGGAGTTACTCATGTCTCGGATTGTATGAACAATTGTGGACAACCAGTTAGCGAAGAAACATTTTGAATCAAAACATACATGGTTAACCGGTTATTACTTGCAGGCTGAGCACGGCGATGATGCCAAGGAAGTGGACGGCTCAACAAGCTAAACGAGGATATCCGTCTCAAGTCTGAAATAAAAACGGTTTGTACGACCCAAAGTTTGAAGCTTGAGCAGAGGCAGCCACGACTTACATGATGCAGTTGGAGCCTTCCGAGCCCCGGAAAACGATTTGACGATCTGAAATTGTTAATTATTGCTTACATTGGCTATATGGAAACCAGAAAGCAGGTATTGTTTGGCGACAATATATTAGCAAATCAGGTTATGACAGGCCCTCGCAGCAAAGAGTAAGGGAGGAGGAGGCGCAAGGCTTTGGACGGGTCGGCACTAAGTCATAAAGTGTAAACTCTGGCACGAGCCACTCCCAAGAGATCATTCACAGGGTCAGCATCTGATTTTTTTGGGCGAAAAAAAAAGACCAGGAAGCAAGGTAGGCGACAGGCACTTTAAAGTATCCAGTTATTTGAGTTGGTGTCCCAGCCTCATGCCAACCGGTTCCCACAGGGAGAATGTTGAAATCCCGTCACTCCTACGAGCGCATGAGGACAGTGATTAGTTCGCTTGCGACAACATCGCCGAGCCATGGGCTACTTTGCGTCTCTGTGTCAAAGACAAGCCCATGTCGGCTTCAGAGGAGAGATGCTGTATTGCACCCTGACGTTCGAAATTAAGGATCGCTTTGCAGACCATGAATTGGGGTCTGGTGTAAATTTGTTGCTACTGTCATTCGTTTCTAAGTGGCTTGGCTTGCAGGGCTTTATAGAGGATCAACCACTTAGTGATGGACGAAATTTTTGACCTGCTATGGAGTGCAAACTCGGACCGACAAGATCTGATACTGGTAACTGGTTAGCTTGTGAATAGAGAACGCGGAAAGCACTACACGATCGACACTCGCACGAAGCAGACGAATGCAGCTCTGCAAATGCTTGCCTTTGGTCGCAATAGGGACGGTACATGCTTGAACAACGGACAAACTGCCAAGGAAGTCTCCTTACATCTCATTATGCCAGTCACTCCAGCAATGAAGTCACCATTCGTCAAGGTCAACAAAGGGCGACTTCCGGTACTCGACCTTCGAACAAAGTTCCAGCACGACTTAAGTGTTCAACCTCTGCTCTAAACAAAGCACGTCTTTGTACTAACTTCCGGATTCGGCATGAGCTCCTTGTCTCCTTATCCCTGCTCAGAACACTTTCCCGTCCGCTCAACAAAGCATGTCTCCTCCGATCTCCCCGATCTCCTCGCTGTCAAAAGTGCCCATTGATACTTTCCTTCCCTTCGTCTCATTCCTAAGCACTCACTTCACTGCTTTTTTTTTTACCCTACACCACTACACCAGACTGCACCACACTACACCACACACAGGTTACCCACACCACAATGTGCACCCACAACAATCACTACTGCCCCCTCGCCCACCGCTCCGTTGTCCCCTGCGCCTCCGCATCACGCAAAGGAGTCAAAGGAGAAGAAAAGTGAAAGAATGTCGTTGCTAACGATGGCAGGGAATTGGAGACGACTGGCAAGGCTTGTTTGAGAGGGTATGCGGGCAGGAATAAAAGGGGAGGTAAGACTAAGAAGAGCGAGAAATGCTCGGTGATGTGAATTTCGCCGCCGCTGGATAGGGAGAGTTAACGGCAGCAGGACTGCTTGGCGTTTACGTTGGAGGGGGTTAGGCGTTAAGACTTAGCACTGAAATAAATTTGTGCTTCTCATCCACTGATTTATATTCCGGCATTGATGTGATTGCGATCCTAATAGTGATGTTTGTGCTCCTACCTGGAACAACGCAACTTCGGCAAGGCAAATTGATAAGGATTGAGCGTTCGAGGAATGTTTTTCGATTTTCTGAACTCTTGAGTTGTCTATAGCAAAACCTCCACCGCACTATCCGTTCCTCTAGATGTTGCTCAATATTGCCTCCTTTGGGACTTATCACTTGAGCCATCAAATCTCCTACTCACGCTTTGCCCTCTTCGCGGCTTCATCATCCTCAACACCATTAGTCCTCTTGCCCTCCTCGTTGACCTTTTCATCCTTTCCACCCTTCCACTCTCCATTCTCATCAAAATACTCTCCCACATTCTCCGCCGTGATCCACCCCCCACTGCCTGGGAATGGTGGTGGCAGCCCTCCGTCCCCGCTTCCTGTCAAAACACACGGCAGTCCCGAGATTCCCTCGTAGCCAACATTGCCCTCAAACACAATCCTATCATCGATCTCCTCCTCATCACTCTGCACCTCATCCGGATGCAAGTTGCTGCAAGCCGCCACA
Organism: Antarctomyces pellizariae; assembly: GCA_010623925.1. NCBI lineage: Eukaryota > Fungi > Ascomycota > Leotiomycetes > Thelebolales > Thelebolaceae > Antarctomyces > Antarctomyces pellizariae. The sequence goes on along the minus strand of WCAA01000023.1, from coordinate 72,327 downwards.
GCAGCATAGAGCGCCTTAACGGCCTCCTCCTGTGCCTGTGCGTCATCCGGATTTGTAAGCTGTCCAGGCTCTATTGGCGTCGTGCGTTTTGGCGGAGGCAGCAGAATCATCTCGACTGGGTCTGCAAATTCCTCGCCCTCTGCTGGTTCCACGAGGCCGTCGAGTTGCATGTACAGTCCTTGTGTGCGGTTTGAGTTGCAGTCGGAGCATGGGACTGGGGATGGGAGACGCTGGATGGCGTGGAGAGAGATGGTTGGGTAGGGGATGACGACGCCTTTTTCGGCGGCGGAGTACCAGATTACAAGGTTACTAGAAAGAGTATTAGTAAATGGTTTAACTGGCGGTGAGGGGGTGGCTTATACGTACGCGCTGGTAACGTAGAGCTCGATCATGAAAACGTTCTGGCCAAACACCTCTCGTGGCTTGGTGAAGGTGCCTTTGATATGTCCGGTTGAAGGGTCGACATCGAAGATTGGAAGGGCGTGTATGAATTCTGGCGAGATGAGGACATAGGAGCGGTGACCATAGTAGTGGAGAACTGGTTTGGTGCTGTAAAAGGTTTCCGGCGTGCTGGCCTGGTATTCGGCAAGCGGAGTATAGTCCTCCAGCTTAGGAGGAACGTGGATGACGGTAGAAGGCGCCATAGTTGAAATATGTATCTATGTAATGCGCAGTATAGTTGAGATACGCGCTGCGCAGTTGAGGAGAGGAGGAGCGAGAAGATGTGTAAGTGTGGTTATTAGTGTTGGGGTAAGTTGCGGTTTCAGTGTGGGGTTGCTTACTGTTTACTGTACTTGACACTTCCGTAGCACTCAAACATGCATTGCGGAGTGGCAGACGTGAAATTCTGCATCTTATCTGATCCCGCCCGCATTAGCGCTGTTGGACACGTTGGATCTACATGATTGAAAGTCGTCACACCAATGCACCCATCGCGACCACGACAACACCACACTACATATGTCGTAGCACGCGGTCACGAACAGCATCTATAAGAGCTTCAACTATTTGCTATCATACATACCAATATTGCATCTTGCATATACACAACACGCACCACAACCATGTCGTCCTCTGCGCCAGACGCAGGTGATGTCGAGGCGAAGACGTCAGCCTCCCCACACAACAAAGACGAAAATAAGTCGCAATCGCAACAGCCAAGTAATGCCCAAGCTCCAGCACCAGAGTCTTCGCAAAATGAGCAATGTGAGGAGTCTCTGGACGACAAAGACACGGAGAAAGGCGAGCGCGCAGATGGCGCAGCACCACCACTACCAAGTGAAGAACCACCACTTCCGAACGAGGAGCCGCCTCTTCTATCTGAAGCACCATCGTCCATCGAGCTAGAAGACGACGGCTGGGCCCCCGTCTGGGACGCGACCGCCGGCGCATTCTATTTCTACAACCGCTTCACCCAAGCCACGCAATGGGAGAACCCACGCGTACCAGAAGCTAGCGCATCGCCATCATTAGCACCAGGCGTTGCGCCAGCTTCAGGAGTTGCCACAGCCGGTCCACTTTCAGCAGCATACCCAGCACCAACTACTGGCCTCGCAGCAGGCGGCTACGATCCAGCTATTCACGGCTCCTACGACGAGAACGCATGGTACGCTCAACCCACCACCACTGTCGACGCCGCCCAACCGACCACCTCCCTCAACGAAGCAGAGGAATACGCACAGACTGGGCAATTTAATCGTTTCACCGGGCGCTGGCAAGCCGCTGATCTCGGACCCGAGAAGTTCAACGATGAGAATAAGAGCAAGAGACAAATGAATGCATTTTTTGACGTTGATCTCGCGGCGAATAGCCATGATGGGAAGAGTTTGAAGGCGGAAAGGCAGCAGAAGAAGTTGAGTAAGAAGGAGGTTAAGGATTTCAAGAATAAGAGAAGGGTGAAGAAGGAGGAGAAGAGGAGGGCGTGGTTGTTGGATTAATTTGGTTAGTGGGAGAGATGGATGAGAGATTGGATGGATGGATAGCTTGTGGTGAAGGTGGAAACGGAAGTGTTATGCGATGAGTATGAGGATGGGTTGGGCATGGAGGCGTTGGGTTTGCATTGTTCTGCTTGGCGCTGGGTTTGGATCGGAAGTATATGCATGACTTTGATTCGCATGGCATGGTGCTTGGATCAAGCATAACGAGGCATCAAGCTATATCGTGCCTCGTATAACGGCACATGGATAGAGCAGACGTAGAAGGCGTCGACAGTAACTATGGCATATAGTGGTGAAACACGAAGTCTTAAATAAGAATCTGCCTATAAAGTGCTTTTAATGCAACCTTGAAAAGTCAGTGCCGATGATACTAAAGGGACTACACTTGGCGCCTCGATGCTGGCCAATCGAAGTGCCATAAACTCGTTCAAGAGCCACTAGGCTCAAATCCCTTAATCAACTTAGCGAGGCGTATGTCGCCGTTCCTTGGAGCTAAAACCTGATTCGAAAATAAACACTTGAGATAGAAGTTAGAGCAATTAAATGGGTTGTTCTGATCGTTATTCTTGTGGCAACTTCAGTAAAATGTTCAGTCACATGCAAAAATTCCCCCCTTAGAAACAATCAGTGTTTGGGCATACTGTACCGAGTTCTAACATCCTCAGACCCTAAAGGGTGTTTCCAGAGCGGGACTTGCTTACGCTCGTATACATTTTGTTCTGCTACCCCTGCACGATTCCTTACCTGATCTATACTTCGGACTCCCACTGCCCGCGGTTCTCCTACCTGATCCAGCTAACCGGTTTCATGCCTCCCCAGAATCCGCAATTTCATAGTCCGAATTAAGGCCAATGCTACTGGCCATGTAGAGCTCTGCCAAGGGGGTGCTTGGCGAAAAAACGAGTTGGCATGATGTTGATTTCTGTGCAAGGTTTGAAGGGAGCTATTCTAGTTCAATAGCTTCAGACCACGAGTCCTCGGACTCATCTGTGTCAGGAATCTCTATCACGTTGTTTACTTCCCTCCTCTTATTTGGCTTCGCGGTAAATTTGCTTAGTGAGCTCTTGGAGCTCGCGGTTCCAGCTTCACTGGATTTTACTGTGGATTTCGTAGTAGATATCTTCTCCAATTTCCTCTCCGCGCCCTCAGTCACCACGTCCATAAAAGCAATATTATCCAAATCTCTCGCCTCGAGTTGACTAGGCTGAGTCGCTGGATCGATACCCAAGTCCTCCAGCTCTATAAACCCATCCTCTCCCTCTCCCTCAGGTTCATCAGTATCAGACAACTCGCTCAATTCTTCACTCTCATCAGTATCCATAATCACTCGGTCAGCCGTCTTTATTTCCTTTCCATTCCTCTCCCTGTCGAGTTTCTTCTCCGCTGCTCTCTTCCGCCTCAACAAGGTGTCGATTTCTTTCTGTCCTCTCATGCGTAAAGTAGCTTCCCTCGCAACATCGACCCACTGCGTATCCGCCATGCAAGAGGGACAAGTGCCATGCGTTGGCACGAGCGGTGTCTCGTCTCCCTCGCTCCCTCTTTCCTGGTTGAGAAAAAGGTCACCTAAGCAGCGAAGGTGGCTCACCGCCGTGCAGGAAGCGTGGGGACAAACCACAAGCGGCCCATCTTGCTTCTCCTCGTGCTCCCAATCATCCTCTCCCAGACCCATGAATTTAGAGCAGACGGCGCATGCAGTAGCTTTTTCGAATTCGAAGATATCTTTGGTTTTTGCGACGTACTCTGTGAGCGACTTATACGACACATCAAGTCGATGTATAGGGTGCAGGGCATCATCATTCATAGGTTTCTCTTTCGTGACTCCCTCAGCTGGGAATTCACAAATTATTCCCATATGCTCCGGCAGCGCCTGGGCCGTCTTTCGCTCGACATCCTTCCACGCTAGCCAAACCTCCTTAGAAAAGAAACGGATTCTTAGTGGCCACCTACTAAAACTCGGCACCCTCAACAACAAATGGAGATTTGAAAGAATACTCAGTAGTGTCGTCCGCGGTGGTTTCGGCCTCTTAAAACCCCTTGAATTCACCGCACTTTGACTCTGCACCAGCCTCCTCTCCTCACTAATATGCAGCGTAAGATGGGGGTTTTGCAACGCCCATTCAAATTGCAATGCTGCTATTTGAGACGGGAAACCCTCTACCAACAAAGTCATTCCCCAGGGCTGGGAGTTTCCGCGGGACGTCTTGATTGCCCCACCGGGGGCCAGACCGTTGTGTTGTTTTAAGCGGCGGAGAGGATGCGGTGTACTGCCGATGTATAATCGGAATGGGAATGGAAAAGAGCGGAGAAGGTAGACGACGTAGAGGGGTGGGATGGGTTTTAGTGTTGGTTGCATGCTGAGGGTGGTTGGCTTGGGGAACGGGAAGCGGCGAGTTGGATGGCGATTTTGAAAATGTTGTGATGGTGTCAGTGTTGAAGAGTTGAAGTAGTGCTTATCTCAGGTGTATTGGTAGGCGTCGAGCGCGGTTGTGAACCTGAGAGCCGTGGCCTGATTTCTTGAATTCGAGGTAGACGTTTGCCAAGTTTCAAGTATTTGGCGGATTGGGCGAGAATACGAAGGGTGATCGAGGTTGTTGATGAATGACGATGGTCTCTGCCCAGAATTGGAAGAGTACGAAGACTTGTTAGGTTTCGCTGACGGCAATCATCCAGGAAACGTCGATGGTATGGGAGAGGATAAAAAGTTGTATTGATTTTCAACTTAACATGAAAGAAGCACACGACCAAGTGAGAACCTAAAGAAACCTGCACAAGAAGTAGAGCAAAAAGAATTGAAAACAAACTGGGGCAAGGATAGCTTTGTCTGCAGAATTCTTTAAACTTTTTCAAGCAGAAGAATTCTATATTGTGGACAGAGCACAGTGCTTTATATGAAGATGCTTAGATGATATGTCGTTGAAAGAAGACTAGAATCTGATGCCAAGCATTTACAGTCATGTGATAGCGTCCCTGATGAATTGGTAATAGCGTAGCACTAGCTGATCGACCCCTGTCATCATCAGAATCTCGGTGCCACTTGTTCTTAAGGACCTTGAACATTGCTCAGATCGCCTCATAAAACGCTAGCAAGAAGCTAGGTTTTAAATTACTAAAAATGACTCGAAAGAGCTTAGGGTGCGAAGTCGGCCTAAAGACATTTGTCTGTCTCTATTATGTAGCTGTTGATTCACGTTTCGATTTGATATTCAAGGATGGGGACGAAGTTTGCGATGGCAGTTTTGTTCCCGCTACCCGATACGGCCTAAACTGAATGCAGAACATTGGTGGTTGTAACATCCACTTTTGGCCTGGTGCAGAGTGGTTCTGCCAGTGAAGAAGAGCCTTCCCAGATTCCCGCCGCGCACAAGGCTGTGGCATCTGGAAGCGGAACCGTGCGAGAGCAGCTCACAAGCCACGGCCCAAGCACCATAACTTAGAGTAACCTGCCTATCCATCCATAGCCGTACCTTGACATACTTGACTTCATCAATCATACCTCTTAACATACGGCGACTAAACGACCGTGATATTTCATGCTACAGATATATGTACATGTGTCTGGTCAACGTTAATATACGTTTATCATAATTCCAGTGTGATACTGGGCTCAATCTGTACTATAAACATCGACTTGGACTTTCGTCCCGCATTCGCCCACGCGAACCCATATTCTATATCACCACTCACGACGACCACGCACTGCGCTACAAATATCCACAAAAACACTAAGGATCGTCCCAATGTCATCGTTATAATCTGCGAATACCACCGACGACAATAAAAAGCCGACAAACTCGTGGCATTGTGCGCAGCAAGCACCCGGCACAATGGTGCAGGTTCCTACGTCCAGCGGAGCCTCCTCCTCGGTTCACACGGTTAAAGCATCGCCCCATAAACCATCAAGAGCTGGCACACCGAGCAAGGGCAAAATAATAGCCAATGGACATTCCGATACCCCAGATATTAAGGAGAAGCCTCCTGTGCGCTTGAGCACACTCAAATCCAAGCCTCTTGACTTGGAGACCGTGGAGCGACGAGGACAACCAACAGCGGCGAGGGAGATACCGAAGAAAATGCGCCCTCATGGCCTTACGGAAGCACCAACATATCGTCCAACGAAGGAGGAATTCAAGGACCCATTCACGTATATCAAGAAGATTGCGCCAGAGGCGCGCGAGTATGGTATCTGCAAGATCATACCACCCGAGGACTGGAACCCAGAATTCGCAATTGATACGGAGGTGAAACACCCACTTCACCCTTATTTAGCGGATGAGACGGCCATCATCGTACTTTAAATATCTTAAGGCGCATACTAACCAATTTCGTAGACGTTTCATTTCAAGACTAGAAAGCAAGAGCTTAACTCAGTCGAGGGCAGTAAGTGGCATTCTAATCTCATTGCACTGCGGGATTTTCTGACACTTTACAGGTACAAGAGCGAATCTTACTTACTTGGACCAACTTCAGAAATTTCACGCACAGAAAGGAAATAACCTGAACAAGTTTCCGAGCGTCGACAAGCGACCACTCGATCTGTTCAAGCTCAAGAAATCCGTCGATCTTAGAGGCGGGTTTGAAAAGGTGTGCAGGATGAAGAAGTGGGCTGAGATCGGTCGCGATCTGGGATATAGTGGCAAGATCATGTCATCGTTATCCACCTCGCTCAAGAATTCCTACCAGCGCTGGCTGGAGCCATACGAAGAGTATCTGCGTCACGCCAAACCGGGTGTACAAGCTCAGTTGGAATTCGAATATGGTGGACCTCTGACGCCTTCGCCTGGACAGTCTCCATTCAAGAGGCCATCCTTGTCTCATCAGCCGACGCCCTCGGGTCTTATGAACAAATCACCCGCTATGCATGCCACCGATGCTTTGAATGCATCAATGCAAAACTCAAACGATATGAGGGATATTCCGATGCTGGAAACACCAAGCTACTCAAATCAGTCAACGCCGGTTCCACAAGCTCCTTCGAGGTCAGGTTTTACGCCCGTCAACGCCGGTGGCTTCACTCCAGTCAACAGCGCTCCAGGAAATTTCACTCCAACCAATACGAAGCGCGAAAGGGAAAGAGAGCCAGAGCGGAACTTCACTCCACCTTGGCATGCTGCTCCGGCATCATCGTCTAAGAACGCCTCAGACTATCGTCCATCGGGTCTTAGTGGTGTGCCCCTCTCTGCGCCTAATGGCGTTAGTTCAGCACCGGCATCGGTAAAAGCTGCTCGTCAAGCAAGTCATGACATCAATGGAGCAAAGATGGAAGAGAGTGGCCTTGAAGAAAGTGATGTAGGTGGCAGTGGGAGGCGCAGTAAGCGGCTAAAGAAAGATGCGACAGCCGCACCTGCTTCGCAGAAGAGCTTCTTGAGACCACTGGGTACCAGAAAACCCGGAGACCCAGATTACTTTGCTCCCGGTGAAAAGTGCGAAAAGTGTGCGAACCGAGACGCAAGCGGTGGTATTTCGCAGCCCAAGATCAACCTCATCCTCCATTGCGAGTCATGCGATAATGCCTATCACATGCGTTGCCTCGATCCACCTCTTTCAACACCTCCCGAATACGACTGGAACTGTCCGAGATGCCTTGTCGGTGATGGTACGTTCGGCTTCGAAGAAGGTGGTACATATTCGCTGCAGCAGTTTCAGCAAAAAGCCGCCGATTTCAAGGAAGACTATTTCAAAGACCGACTGCCCTTCGATCCGGTACTTAACTGTCCTAGACCCGTCACCGAAGATGATATTGAGAGAGAGTTCTGGCGCCTGGTGGCTAGTCTGGAAGAGACTGTCGAGGTCGAGTATGGTGCGGACATCCACTCTACCACCCATGGCAGTGGCTTTCCTACTGTGGAGGATAAGCCAGATGACCCGTACGCATCAGATCCATGGAACTTGAACGTTATGCCAATGGCAGAAGGCTCACTTTTCCGCAATATCAAGACTGATATTTCCGGCATGACTGTGCCATGGCTTTATGTCGGCATGATCTTTTCCACGTTTTGTTGGCACAACGAGGACCACTACGCGTACTCAACAAATTACCAGCACTTCGGCTCCACTAAGACCTGGTATGGGATTCCAGCCGATGACGCTGAGAAATTTGAGAATGCTATGCGCGAAGCGGTCCCAGAACTCTTCGAGACCCAGCCGGATTTGTTGTTTCAGCTCGTCACATTGTTGACTCCGGAACAGCTGAAGAAGGCGGGTGTTCGTGTCTATGCTCTCGACCAGCGTGCTGGCCAGTTCGTCATCACTTTCCCACAAGCTTACCATGCCGGCTTCAATCATGGCTTCAATCTCAATGAGGCCGTCAACTTTGCACCCAAAGATTGGGAGCCTTGTGGAGAAATGGGCGTCGAGCGTCTCCAGCAGTTCCGCCGCCAACCATGCTTTTCGCATGATGAATTACTTTGGACTGCGGCAGAAGGCAATGTCACGGTCGAGACTGCCAAGTGGCTAAAACCTGCTTTGGAAAGGATGAGAGATCGTGAGATGGAGCTTCGCGCAACATTTGAGCAGAAGCATCTAGAGACGGTTTCTAGGCCACATGCTTGTGTTCTGGGTGCTGAACATGGCAACAAGGTCGGAGCTTGGAGCACCGGCGAGTGTGACTTGGAAAACACGATCGAAGCTAAAAGCCCCAGAGAGGATGGCTATTCCTGCGAGGTTTGTAAAGCCTACAGCTACCTGTCGATGATCAAATGCGACATGACTGGCAATAACATGTGCTTACAGCACGCATGGTGGGAAGGCTGTTGCGACATGGACAAGGATGATCGCGCGAAGAGCATTTATCACACTATCTACATCCGCCGTACCGACCAAGAAATCGAAAATATGGTCAAGAAGATTTCTGAGCTCGCAAGCCGTCCCGATGTGTGGGAGGAGAAGGTGACACATGCGCTCGAGTGCGACGAGCCAGACCTCAAGACGTTACAAACCCTTCTGCACGAAGGCGAGCGTATCCCGTATGACTTGCCATCACTTCCTGTGCTGAAGCCATATGTCGAGCGCTGTAATGCGTGGGTGGAAGAGGCTAAAGCGTACTTGGTGCGTAAGCAAAGCCGGAGAAAGAGCGAGAAGAAATCGAAGAAGGCAGGTGAGGCCGAAGCAGCTGAAGAAAAGAAGCTCAGAAACCCGGCAAATGTCGAAATGATGATTGAGAAGCAGGAGAGGCTTAACTTCCAGTGTCCAGAAATCGACCAATTGCGTGAGAGATCCAAGGCCATCGAGGACTTCAAGGCTGATGCTGCTGTTGCCTTGAAGCAGCAACACGGTCTTCAGACTACCCCCATTGTTGAAGAGCTTGTAGACCGTGGCTATTCTCTTCACGTCGACCTTCGGGAGATTGCTGAGCTTGAGGAAGTTAGAGAGCGATCCAGATGGAACGATCAGGCCCACGATTCCATCGATAAGGCGCTGACATTGGCCGAGGTTGGCGCACTCATTGACAAAGCCGAGAAGCTACGCATCTTTCCAAACACCCACCAATTGCTTCGCCACTTCCAGGCACAGAAACAAGCTGGCGAGCTGTGGGAGGCCAAGGCCAAGGAGCTCATGGCCAACAAAGATAACATCCATTATCCTCAGCTGGAGGCCCTGGCCAACCAAGCTAAATCCGTGAATCTACCAACTACGCCCGAAACCTTGGCTGATATGGAGGAGATCCTGAATAAGCATCGCGAGGCTCAACGCCGCATTACCTCGCTGTATCAGCGCAGCAAGGACCCAGACCCAAGCAAGCGCCCCAAGTACACTGAAGTGCGCGACCTCACAGAAGCCTTGGTGGAGCTGAATAGCAAGCCACCAGGTACCATTGATCTGGAGAAGGAGCAGAAGCGCCATGAAGACTGGATGCGCAAGGGCAAGAAGCTGTTCGGAAAGGCCAACGCTCCCTTGCACATTCTGAAGACACACATGGATTATGTTCTTGAGCGCAACCTCGACTGCTTCGACATCATCAATGATAAGCCTCGCCAGCCAGCCGAGCCACAGTCGCGCGAGCCCAGCCCAGCAGAGGACTCCAAGGGCTCTCATTCTTGGGAGGACCCGCGTTTCCGCGAAGTCTTCTGTATCTGCCGCCGCATTGAGGCCGGTATGATGATTGAATGCGAGCACTGCCACGAATGGTACCACGGCAAGTGTCTAAAGATCGCGCGTGGGAAAGTCAAGGAAGACGAGAAATACACCTGCCCCATCTGCGACTGGCGCGTCAAGATCCCACGCGACGCTGCTCGTCCGAAGTTAGAGGACCTCATCGACTGGCAGAGCGAGATCGCGCAGCTGCCTTTCCAGCCTGAGGAGGAATCAATACTCACCCAGATCATTGACAATGCGCAAGATTTCCGCAACCATGTCGCCCCGTTCTGTAACCCCATCACGGCGACTTCGGAGGAGGTAGGCACGATGCGTTTCTACCTCCGCAAGATTGAAGGCGCGGAGATCCTGCTCGTAGCTGAGACGAACTACTTCAGGAAGATGTTGCATATGTGGTCCCAGGTTGCGCCGGACCCACCACCAGTGTTAGAGCAAAGCAAATCGACTAGGAAGCCTCGTCCAACGAAACTCATGAAGTTGATGGCTCAACATGGCGTGGAAAGGCCGGAAGAACTCCCGCCGGCGCTGCGCACAAAGCAACATGCTTTCAAGCAGAAGAGTAGCGAGCCGATGCAGATGCAAGGCCAAAGCATTATGGGTACTGGGTCAAGACAAAACAGCCTGATCCCTAGCCAGGAATACAGACCTATAAATATGCAGGCGCAGCAACGACAGATGCTTGGCGGCCCGTCGATTCCGGTCAGTAGGCCGGGATACGACATGCCCTTTACTAGCCGTCCACCTGTTACCTCGTTCGGTGGCGTGCCGATGGAGAATGAGAGGTTCCAGGATAGCCCGTTTTATGGGCTGCAAGGACTGCAGCGCCCGGGGAATGGTCAGAGGGAGTTCGGGATGTTTCCGCATGATAGATGGGTAGGTGGTAACATGGGGCCCCAACCGACACTTGCGTCTGTGATGTCAGAGACTTTCAATCCTTTTTCCCGTGGCCCACAGACAGGCGATGCGAGAGCGGAGATCGAGAGGCAGAGGCTGGTTGCGCAGGAGCGGAGGGAGCGGGAGGAGAGGGAGAGAGAGAGGCGCGAGCAGGAGAGGGGTGTTGAGGCTATGTTCACGGATTTGACGAATACGGATGATGTCGACTCTCAACCCGCTACTCAGAGCCAAAACCAGACACTTACCCAGCCAGAAACCCAGGGAGAGCAGCAGGGAGCGAACCAGAAGAATGAGGATGTGGCTATGCCAGATGCGGGAGACGTCGGGGTTCAAGGAAATTCGCAAGGACAGGGCGATTTTATGGCGGAGATGGCGTTGTATGGTGACCGAGAGCCGAGTGGTGAGAGTCCGATGAGGGGTGCTGGGGCTGAGTATGGAAGTCCTTGAATTTTCGACGAGGTACGCAAGCTTTGTGTTTTGAGGCGTTTGGAGAGGGGAAGGATAGTCACGCTATGAAGGGGAATTACGAATTGGAGGAAGGCGCCTGGAGCGCGAAAAAGGAGTTTTGGTGATTTGGTCTTGCTCTTGCTGGTTCTCCCACGAGATGAAGTGTCTAGAGCCGAACCTTGTGCTGTATCATAGACGTATCTTACGCGCGGAAGATGAGATGAGATGAGTAGATACCACACAATTCACATATAATTGCTTTTAACTCTATGCACTTTAATACTCGCCCATCTCAATAATGTCAAGGTTTCCAGCCTATATGGCTCACACAACGCAAACATCATACCACCACCACTCATATTCATCCTCTCATCAGAACCCTCCACTATATTCCCCTACGGATCCTTGACCCTCATATTGATCGGCCACCTCAACCCACCCACCTCGATAGTATCCTCTTCAGGTTCAAACGCCATATGCATCTTATTCTGCTTTAAGAACGGCATTCCGAGCAAGAAATCGCAAAGCATACCACCATTCGGATAAATCCAGCAACCCCTCTACACCTGCTTCGTCTCCCCACCAGGGCGACTAATCTGGATATTAATGGTCAGTATGTCTGGGCGTTGTCAAGGATGTTTGTGTTTCCTCAGTCTATTGGGCTGCGTTTGTGCCACTCCTTCATTCTGATAAACACAAGAACATATAAGAAACATCTCAGTAATGCTGAATATCAAACCTGAATAGAAAAGTTATTGATTCATACTAAGCGGATTGGTCATGCAAATTGCCTCTATCAACGGCATTCGGTTATTTACTGATTGTTGGGCTCAGAATGGTAAGAGGTACAAGGAGATGCATGCGAGCCATTAACAAATATCGAGTCCGGGTACAGTGTACTAACTTATAGCCGACTCCTCAAGCAGCCACTCACAAACTGTCCTGCGAGGTTATGCATTGGCAAATAGTGGTATCGTACGCCAAGAATGCATCATCTTACTCAGCTCTCTTGTCCTCCGTCTCCTTCTTGGCCTCTTCCACAACAATGTTGGCCAACGCCGTCGTCTCTGCCGCGGCCCTCTCAGCATCCAGCTTCTTCGCCTCCTCCTTGGCAATCCTCTTCAGCTCTCTGTTGCTCATCCTCTTCTCGCCAACAACTTTCTTGTCTGCCTCTTCGAAATGTTTAATCGGCCACTTGGCTGCGGCCGCCTTCTCATCCTCCTCACTCCACTCCATAGGCAGCACTGCGAAGACGAGGTAACTCGTATGCGTCTTGACCTCCGGCTCAGTCTTATGCACCAAGTTACCTTCTTTATACACCTTCTTATCCACCAGACTCTCCAAGATAGCCTGCTTGTTATTCGGTTGTGCCTTTCTCTTTTTGTCCGCCGATCCAATTTTCTCCTTCTCCTCACTGTCTGCCTTTTCCGATCCATGGAACGTCTTGAATCTTCCCTCAATCTCCTTCAGCCTATCAATTGCCTCCTGAACCGTCGCAGGTGTGTTCTGGACACCATGCTGGTTCTGTCCATGCGCAATACCGATGCGCTCACGGCGCACTTCTAAACGCTTGTGCATAACTTCCACCATCTCAATCTGTACCCATCCCAGCTGCCTCATCGTTGACACCGTGCGTTGAACTTGCTCGATACAAGGACTGAAAGTACAGATATTCACCGGCGCATTTGGATTTAACGCCGACACGAACGGCTTCCCCTCATCCCCAGGCTGCGACTTTCTGCTCAAATGTGGCAGGGCAAGCCAAGGCGCTGGCAAGTCCAAGAATATGCAATCAGCACCAGGTGACTCCGTCTTGTCCTCTCCGACCAGAAATCCGTCGTTGCAGACATCGCGGTGCGTTATCTGCACGATGCCGTCCAGTCCGTGCTCATTCAGTTCCTCGACGAGCTTGCCGTGGCGCTGCTCGTGGAACTCGTAACTGTACACCTTTCCCAACTTCCTCTTCTTCGATTGTGGGTCCTCGCTGGCATATCCGTTGTATACCGCACGAGTCGATGCGTGTGTGAACGAGCCACTTCCGGCTCCGGCCTCGATTAAACGGCTCCCTGGGCGGGCGCGAATGCGGTGGAGGACGTAGCTGTAATCTGGCGTATAAACAACCTGGGTTCTGTGTGGAAGAGAAGAAGTCCAGTTCTCTGGCGTAGGTGGGAGGAGGTGGACAAATCCACTTGCAGCAGTGGTTGCTTCTTTCGGTGTCGCAGCACTATCATCCTGTGGTGTATCTGCAGCATCTTGTTCCGAGTCCTCACGCTTGCGCTTCTCCTTTCTGCGGCCGCGGGAACCGGTGTCGACTTTCGAGGCGCGGACTTGGGAGCCCCATGGCAGGCCAATTAATGTGGTGTGTGGGAAGGAGCCGAATCTGGTGTTCACGACTTTGCCCTCTGCATAACCTTCATCGTTCTCGTCGCGGTCTTTGAGGACGGTTGGGAGTTGTTGGTCGCGGCGGAGATAGATAACAGCTACTCGGTTCTTTTCGGCGACAGCACTTGGGTACAGGAAGGGTGATATTTGAGACATTGTGAGGTCTATGGTGATTTCGTGACCTTGATGTCTAGATGTCGTCCGCGTTGTTGTCGCGTTATTTTTCTGGCGAGGCTAGACACGAGGCTGGGACACGAAGCTGGGTGCACGGGCGCCAATGTGCCATTGCTGATCTTTACGGGACCCCTACCAAATGCGGTTCCTTGCAGCCTTGTGCCATCTAGTCAACAGAGGGGCATAACTGGTTGTGACAGTAACGGACAGCTCGAGACAACAAAGTTCTTTATGCTCAATATCTTTCGGCCCAGATTATTGAATGCAAGAGTATTGAAGCCATTACCTTCAGTTCTGATATACAGATACCCGCGACGGTTTTTGACGGGAGGAATCATGGACCAGCTCAAGGTTCACAATACTCTCCAGCCTGGTGCGCCAGTGCCCTTCGTTCCCATTGAAAAGGGAAAGGTCAGCTGGTATGCTTGCGGACCTACAGTTTACGATCACTCGCATTTGGGACATGCAAGAAACTATGTTTCTACAGATATCATCAGGCGTATATTGCGCGATTACTTTGGCTTCGATGTTAAGTTTGTCATGAACATCACGGACGTTGACGACAAGGTGCGCCTCAAACAATTACGCTATAGGTAACACAGATATACTGACACGAAGCTCAGATTATCCTCAGAGCAAGACGCTCCAAGATTCTTGAGAGAGAAAAGGCCAAATCGCTGTCAAATGAGCAAGTCGCAGAGCTCGGTGCAAAGGCATTCTCAGCATACGCAAAATCCAACCTCCCACTCCTCCTCCTAGATGGCCAGGAGCCCACTCCAGAAACATATCCAGTGCGTCGCGATGAGATTTACGGCAAGGTCTTGGCAGGCAGCACATTGACCGGCGAGGGCAAGCCAGGAGACGACGAAGCAAAGATGCGCATGCACCTCAGCGCACTGACCGAATCCGCAGCAGCACTCGTCAAGGGCGAGGTTTTCGGCGGCGCTGACGAGATCTTGTTGCCATACCTCGACTCGCTATACAAGGAGAGCATCGACTCGAAGGAGCACTCAATCTGGACGGATGTTACGCAGTACTGGGAGAACGACTTCATGAGCGATATGGATGCGCTGAACGTTATGAAGCCAGATGTTATTACTCGTGTCACCGAATACGTGCCACAGATTGTGGATTTTGTCACCACGGTCGTACAGAAGGGTTTTGCATACGAGTCTGACGGCTCAGTCTACTTCGATATTGCAGCTTTTGAGAAGGCAGGCAACCAGTACGCTCGTCTGAGACCAGATAGCAGGAATGACCAGGCTCTGATCGCAGATGGTGAGGGTTCTTTGTCTAAGGCAGCAGGAGGCAAGCGTGGAGCAGGAGACTTCGCATTGTGGAAGAAGTCCAAACCAGGAGAGCCAGCGTGGCCATCTCCATGGGGTGAAGGTCGCCCAGGATGGCACATCGAATGCTCGGTGATGGCGTCCGATATTTTGGGCAAGCAGATGGATATTCACTCCGGTGGTGTTGACTTGGCATTCCCACATCACGACAACGAGCTTGCACAATCTGAGGCGTATTATTGTGAGGGTGGACACCAACACAACTGGGTCAACTACTTCCTGCACATGGGACATCTGTCCATTGCTGGTTCGAAGATGAGCAAGAGTTTGAAGAACTTCCAGACTATCCAGGATGCATTAAAAACTGGATACACACCAAGAGGAATGAGAATCGTCTTCTTGATGGGCAAGTGGAATGATGGCGTTGAGATCTCGCCAGATATGCGTGCACAAGCCGATGGATGGGAGAACTCCATCAACAACTTCTTCACCAACGTTAGGTCGCTGATCGCCGAGGCCTCTGGCCGCGAGCCTCTCGCTTCTCTCTCTTTGAAAGAGTCAGCATCTCTTGATAAGGCATTGGAGAAGGCGCAATCCGAAGTCCAGGCTGGACTCCAAGACTCCTTTGATACCCCACGCGCCATGCGCGCCATCTACGAGTTAGTCAAGGAAGCAAACATCTACATCAACACTCAGAAGTCCTCCGCCGACGTCAAGGAGCTAGAGAAAGTGGCTCGCTGGGTGACCAGAATCGTTGGCATCTTCGGACTGGACGCCAATGCCGCACCACCATACAATGGCGTGGGATGGGCACCGCTCGCTAGTGACATTCTTTCCAACCCAGCTGAGGCTATTAAGCCATACACCGTTGCTTACGCCAAGATTGTCGATACCATCAAGTCTCTCCTGGAAACCTCGTCGCCTGCGCTTTCTGAGTTGCTGAGCGCAGACGTCGATACGGAGTTTACTTCCGTTGTCTCCACTGGCGCCAGCGATATCCAGTCCATCGCCCTCCCATACCTGCGCGCTATCTCTCGTATGCGTGACGAGCTGCGCCGCCTAGCACCGGCTTCAGTGGCCAAGAAGGATATCTTGAAGTTGTGCGACGAGATCCGCGACGTTGACCTGACCAACCTTGGTGTTTATCTGGACGACAGACCGGATAACCAGCCATCGCTTATCAAGTTTGTGCCAAAGGAAGAGCTGCTTTCTCAGCGTGCGGATAAACTGAGGAGGGAGGAGGAAAAGAGGGCTGCGAAGTTGGCGGCGGTGGAGAAGGTTAAGAGGGAGGCGGAGGAGAGGAGGGAGAAGGCCAAGGTTAACCCGACAGATATGTTCAAGTCAGATGACCGCTTCAGTGCGTGGGATGCTGAAGGCTTTCCGACAAAGATGAAGGATGGTGAGGATGTTGCTAAGTCGATGGCGAAGAAGTTGAAGAAAGAGCAGGAGAAACAAAAGAAGTTGCATGATGATTTTTTGGCGGGTAAGATCTAGATTGGCGCAGACAATAGATGACTCGGAACTCAGATGATGATTTGACGGCATAGCAGATGATTCAATAAACAGAATGCATGACAACTAGTTGGCTTGTTATTTCTTCAATCGCAAAATTATCATCGCCCAGACCATGGCATACTAAATGGTTGTTCTTACCTCTATTCAAGACGCCAGCGCCCAAACCCCCTTCTCTACATCAACTCACACCCACTCTTCCTCTTCTCGCTGTTACTCCTCACCACCACTTCCCTACCACCACGTTTTTTGCACACAAGACTCACTCCCCTCTCCTAAAAGAACTTGCACCACTCCGGTTTATGGCCACACAAAACGAAGACATAAATCGCACGATACTACAAAACCCACAACCGAGACCATCTCCCATTTCTCGCCAAGAAGAGCTTTTGTGCGTCAAACCCACCGGCACAGGCGTCTTGCTCAAGAACCACCAGAAAAAAACAGTTCGTCGCACACCGTACACCACCGCCATCTTTCAAAACAACCCAATTCGCATCAAACCCTCGCTAACCAGCTTTAACATCGCACCTTGAACTCACCCCCGCTAGGGTTAGATCACAACAACTCTCGTATTTGCGGATACCAATCGCTTGGCTAGCAGATCGTCTGGACTTTGCATTCTGTCAGATTGTGCACCACATAGTTTCACAAAGAGTGCAGGGCACATGAAAGTAACTCTAAAGAGCAAGTGGCCAGGCAACTGGCCTGGTAAACTCGTCATAAACTCCCTACCACGCCTTCCCAAATTACCTAGCATACGACAAAGACCTACATTTACAATGTTTTTTCTCTGTCCTTCTACGGGCTCTCAAATGTAACGACTTGTCAAAGGAAGGCTTCTAAGATCACTTGCCAACCTCCATACCTGCTTCAATGGCATAGAAATATGGCTGATATTCGAATATGGTGTCAACGACGCCAGCTGGTCCTCCACGTTTATTCTGCTGGGAGATTGTGGATAGATAAATGGACCTCTATTATCATGGGAAAACATATTCGTCGACAGACACATCGAAGAATAAGCTGGGTGACATCATGGCTTTTTGGCTGAGGCAAAGTGTCGAACAATTAGCGGAGCGCATGAACCTGGACAGGTAAAGGTCGGCAACGTTTCCCACGTTTGTCGCATTGTATCAGATAGCGATCTTAGCGACGACGGGAAAGCTGCAGTTTTTCGACTGGATGCAGTCAACAAAACCAATTGAATGCAACAAGAAGGGCCAGTTCTTCAACGGAAAGCACGTAAGGATGCCTTTCAACATTTACTCAGAATCTCCGAAGAAGATCCGAAGGAGAAACGAGTATGGTTTGTCTCATCCGCACCACAAACCGTTAACCACGACGTCTCCAAATACCTCCATCCACCACTCTCTAAACAATCCCACCCACCGCGCCTCTGTCCAATTACAAACAAGGCAACGATGCATATACTCACCTCGTACAAATGCCCTCTCTAGAGCGTCAAAGACCGCGACTCACCATCCTGTACTATTTGTCGTAAAGGCGAGAACGAGAAATAGCAGGACCCAAAGAAGTGTCCCATCTGATTTCAGCGGGAGAGGTTTCTGACTTGTGATGTTTGTAATAACGCATGCAAGAACAAGAAGGGGAAAGGCGAGGGTTGCTGCGTCGTGATGTAATACGGAGGCATGTGAGCTCAAGAAAAGCAAAGGGAAGTATTAGGGTTGGATGGTGAGGAAACAGTGTCAAATTGTTGGCTTGAAGTATTGCTGGAGCAAGCCGAGTGACAGGGTGTGGTGTTGGTGAGAGATTTGGAGTGGTGCGGGAGGCCGAGGCCAACAGGTTGACATAGCGCGTTATTCTTCAAAGGAAAAATGATGCTATTTTGTGTGGTGCCAGCGGTAGTGTATTCTCGAACGGATAATTGCCAGAATTGTGTGGCTATATCGGGGGAATGAGAGCTGAATATGAGCGACCGAGGTTTGTCAATGGAGACAGTAAACTGGCTATTAACCATGACGGCACGGGAGCTTGTTGAGGATGGGAATGACCAATTGTTTGAGATTTCTTAAGTAATAAGGATGTTGTGGCTCAAATTGTGTTTATTTGTGCAGGCGACCGCTAGTGCATTGCCTAAGGGGAACCTACCGTTCTGTTTCGATGATGGATACCCCATCCTGTAAAGTCCCCATGCTTCCCATAAATACGCTCAAACGCCGGCCCAAGGTTCTGATCTATCATAAACATCTAATTTGGTTTGCTTTCCTACTCGACTACAATGTTGGCTCAACATCATACTCTACATCCGTCCTGATGACATACTTCGCACCCTTCCTCACACCAGTACCCTCATGTAGCAGCGCTCCCTTGGCCTCGCCATGCGGAAACACTGCGACAGCACCCATGACCGGCTTAACAGGGTAGGCGTTCATAACGCCCTCCTTCACACTCGGCAAGAAGAAAGTCGTCTCACCACCCACAAAATCATCATTAAGATAGATCAAGAAAGTGAAGAGGGACGATTGTCTCTTCTCCGGCGGACTTGAGTCGTATTGATAGACACCAGCCGGGGTAATGCCACTCGGTGGCCAAGCACCATCGATGTGACAACGATACTCGGCTCCAGGAACATAGCGGTATACACGGAATCTGCGGTTCAAGCCTCTTGCAATCCTTCCACCAACCTGCTCTGGGACATATTCCTTCACTCTATCCCACAGCCTGTCGTGGAAACTTTGGTCGACAACCCAGTAGAAATTGTGCGCCAGAATACTAATCGGTTGGCCATCGTCGCGGACTGGTGCGTCTGGAATGAACCTTGTGGCTTCGCCACCGCGGATAATCTCTTTGCATTCCTCAGCTGACAGCAGATTTTTGACGAGCGAAAGATTTGGGACGAGAGGATGCTCATGTCTCGTCCTTGCTGGGCCTGGAGTTACGAGGTTGACTGCGTTCTCTTGCGTTGTGTACAGGATGGCTGGGTGGTGATTTGGTGGCTTGCGCTCGAGGCCTGGCGTCTCCTCGATGATCTTATATCTCGCATTTACTGCTTGCTTATCTGCCACCAAACTTCCGTCCAAAACCTTTGAGTACACCTCTTCTGTGATCGGCTTCTCCCTCATGTTCCAGGTTTCTTGTACGGAGATCATATCATCGCCCTTGCGCACTGGTGTTTTCTCGTCGATGGTACCACAGACCCTGAGCACCAGGTCAAGAACCTTCAATCCTTCCCTTTCTCTTTCCGACCTTACGCCACGCCCCTCCACACCCTTCCCACCACTCAGTCCAGACACAACATCCAGATCTCTAACCCATCTGCACAGAGCTCCAAGCTTTGGGGCTTCGCCTCTAACCTTCATCTCACTCAACAACACTCTGGCCTCTAACCACTTTCCATCAACCAACGCCGCTGACACCTTCGCTGTAAGATTCGCATCCGTAGCTGTATTTAAGCCAGTCGTGCAAGCGGTGCGGAAGTCATAAGCAGCGACTCTTAAGTCCTTGCAAGCTTTCGACTTAATAAGTGATGGGTATTGTGCAAGAGCTTCCAGAGTATCGATTGTGGTCTCGAGGTCTTCTTCAGAGACAACCGATTGAATGTGTTTTGGCTCGACACCAGCTGCAGAGTCGAGGTCTGAAAGTGGTGGTGTGATTGTTGCATCGTGGGCGAGCTTCTGCTGCTTTTGCTTATTTTCAAGAGCCTTTGCGGCCTTGCGCTTGGACGACTTGAGCTTCGCCATGGTGTGAAGTGGTGGAGAGAATGGAAAGGTTGGACGGTTGTGGTTTGAGAAAGGGTCGACGTCCAATGGGCAATTTTGAGAGTTGAACCCTGCTATGCGGGCGGTGAGAAAGGGCGATAAAGCGATTGACGGAATGGTGGGGGTTAAAAGTGGTTCTCTTCAGACGCTAGGTCCCCTGCAAGAAGCTAGATTGGGACGACAGCTTGGCAGGGATTAGGCGCCGCGCTTAGGATATCAAGACGTCAAGCACGGAATATTTTAAGTATTCACGACGTTGAAAGAGGCTATTTTAGGCTTAAAGAAGTGTATACATACTTTCATCAAGGAGCAGTCACCGGAGAAAGATACTAAAGAGCTTCCGCCCTTTGTGCTCAATAAATTAGACCTTAGGACTTCAACACCAGAACTCTCCGTCACGCAACCTGTGTATATACCCCCTGACATCGACGTGATGGATTATTTCATGAGCAAAGATTGGGAAGACGACCACAAAGGGAACACAAAAAGAATTAAATACGTGACCGTACGATCAGAGTTTGAAACCCTCCAACTTGAGCTTTAGGCACTGAATAAATATGCAGCATGGGCATGGCGGACTGAACGAGGGGCTATCAAAGTGGAGGATAGTGCAAAGGAATATTATTATTAGAAACTTCTCCAGGCGCTTAAATACGAGATTTTGCAGGTGATGGGAGAAACTGAGGAGATATACAGATATATTGAACAGACTTCCCTAAGCCTGATGGGTTTAATTTTGAAAAGATCCTTGAGGAACCGTTTACACTTAGAAGCAGTTATCGAGATGCGCAGAAGTTGACTCAGTCCATTCCACCATCGTCACCACCGATTAGTTTCGGCGGCCAAACTGAGAATGTTGAAACTGCAGCCATGAGGACTCAAAGCAAGAAAGCAGAGGCTCAAGTCGACAAGAACTCGACTGGGAAGACCGTCACACCATTGCTACCTCAGCATGAAGGGCCAAATACGGCTGAGTTCTCGCGGGCTTAACCTGTCTTCCAACCACCAGATATAGAAGTAATGGCTCGATTTGAAGGCGACAGATGGGAAAAGAGTGTCGAGCAGAGGAAAGAGATTGATAATCCTCTTGCTGGAAGTTATAACGAGGATTCGGATCAAAAAGGTTTACTAGGGAGTGATAACGAGAGTTAAGGTTACGAAAGTCTTCGTAGCGGAAGCGAACGCGAGGATGGAGGCGGCAAGAGGATCCCATCCGATGGTTCGTGTTATAGGACGAGGCCTCCTACGCGAAGCACGGCGGGTAGTTCTACAAGCGGAAATCCTGAGAATGACGTCTCACAATATCACGATGCCATGCCATCGTCTACACCACTCATAATGTTGGATGTTCTCTGCGGGACGGGTCATGACGTAAACGACCGTCGCTGGCGTCCCTCGACAGCTTCAATTGTTGGATTTCCGCCATATCCCTCACCGATATGCGATGTGGACTAGTATTGCTAGCACCACAACAGCTTTATGGAAAAATAGCCAAATGTCACTCCTTGGCCGGTGGTTTGCCAGACTACCACTTTATATAGTCGCAATATCCAAATAGCTACTTCTTCACATACTCCAAGCCGTAGGAGGCAAAAAGCCTCTTGCTTTAGGGACATCAAATTGAGACCCTCCCTTTTAATAGAAGTCAGCTTTAGTTAGAACTAAACAACTAAATTCGAAACTGGTTAGCATTGCATGACTGCAACGAGGGTAGATCACTTACAAACCTCAACATAATGTCCTAACTATAACAAAACAAGAACTGAATTATTGCCATTCAAATTAAAATATTAGATAGCTAATGGGTCAGCATTCATGAATCCCTATGTACTATTGCCGTTAAAATATTATGGACGAACGTCGTAGGGGTTGGCGCTGGCGCTCCCAAGCTCGAAGATATTTCTTCCACTTTACCACAACCGTATGTCGTTTATCAGATTGACTTTTGATGGCACAAACTAGTTAACACTATAACAATAAGGCCCAGGAAAGTTCTTACTGCTTTGTAGCGAGAGCAGTGATGAGACGGCGGTTTTGGTAACTAAATCCTCAAGAAGGCAGTTTCGCGAAGCACCAGGTTTCGAGTGTTAAAACGGGCAATTTTCCGTTACGGACCATTTAGCGGCACAACTGAAAATGTGGTGTTATTAGTTGCAATTTTTGTCAGACGTAGCCATTTCCTGGCGATCTCCTATTTCTTGATGAGCAGGCTTCCTAACCGATGAAGCTACCGTTTCGGACTCTGCTATCCATGTTTCGACAGATGTCTCATCTGCTTCCAGGCACCCATAGCAATGTGCACAACCCCTCCAAACGCCATGACCCAGCCTGAACTCCTTCCCAGATGTTTATTCCACTTGCTTCTCTCAAATGTGAGACTACTTGCACTCAAGGATAGCCTCCTCATATCTCCTATCGCCAAGTTTGGTGATTTGACTACCCACAATCGGACCAATATACCCCTCCAACCGATCAGCATGAGCCGGATCAGGACTGCCATGCGGAGACGTGGATTCACCCTCGATGATTCCCTTGATCGCCTTCACAATAGTAACAACCACCAACTCGGCATCCAACGGCGTCTCAGCCATGCCCTTAGCCAGGACCCTATTGTAGGCCTTCAAATTCGGGATGATGAGCATGCGCACAGCCTCAGTTCCACCGATAGCAACAATGCCCTTGATAGCACCATAGTGTTGATCTAACGGTTTCTTTGGATCGAGAAAGTACTTGAGAAATGTGCGTGCCAAGCGTGGCTTAAGCTGCTGGCTGGACTTCTGGTACTTGGTTGCGATGTGGCCGATCAAGCTAGCGGCGTAGTCACGGAGAGCGTAGTAAGCAGAGACGTCTGCTGAAGAAGCATTCGAGACTCCACGGCCGACGAGACAGGTGAGAACGGAGGAGCAGAGGGTGGTGGTGTATGGGTCGACGAAGAGCTTGGTGTTTCTTGTCAAGGCATTGGTGAGCTCCATCATCGTTTGCAAGACGAAGACTTGGCCTGTGCTATGGGTGACCTTTTCGGCGATGAACTGAACGAAGTATGGCACAAGTTGCTGCAAAGACTCGTCGCTCTCCACGCTCGCAAGAGCAGCAGAGCGCAGACGCTGAACATCGTCGTCTTGTTGTGCATCAAGGATGGCGGACTTGATCTTATCGAAGTAGAGGATGAGCTCTTTCGACAGGATGTGCTTGACTTGTGGCTTGAAGCCGGCGTTGTCGCTACCGGTGATGGCGGCCAGTGCTGGGTTGGCGTTGGAACCCTTTGGTACGAGTTCTTGGACGCGGCCTTCTGTTGATGTTGGGTTCTGTGGGACAGATGGTTGGACGCCCTCAACTGCGAGCCAATGTGCTGTGCGATATCAGTATTATCCTTTCGACAGCCAGTAAGATCATCACATACTAGTAAACGATATATCCCTCGGCACTTTTGGCAACGGCGCATTAATCAACTTCTCAAAGTCCACCTCCTCATCCTCAATGTAGAACAATGGTTGTCCCGGACCCAAGCTCGCCTCTCCAAATCTTAATGGCCTCGTCGACTCGTAACCGTACAACGGCTCAACATCCAGCACCTTCAATGCCTGCGAGATGTCCTGTGTTCCTAATACCGTCCTCTTTCCGTGCTGCATAAAGCGCATTGCCTCTACGATTACTTGGCCGACGCGGTACTCGACTTCTTGCGTGAGCGCGCGGATGGCCTCTTCGCTGAGCTGGCTGATGCCTACGGACTCGGCGACATCGCGGATGTTGTCTGAGTTCCAGACGAGCTTTTGTTCCGCCATTTCTGGCGTATTCTCCTAGGTCTGGATTGTCGAGATCGATTTTAAAATCAGATATTGTCGACCTGTGGTGTGGCCGCGACGTTTCTAAGCTCCGTTGTGGTTGTAGCAACCAAACAGTGTCGTGGGAGGCGCGAATTGTGCAACGATATTAGGGCGCAAGCAAACAGTCGCTTTGAAGTCGTTGATGTGGTTTAATGACGACGACCTGGTTTAATATCCCTTTATCAGGATGACGATGATCCGAGTGCGCAAGTGGGTATAATCTCGTGGATTTGAAAGGTTCATGTGCTTGATGTGAAGTCAACGAGGCTGAGAGCCAAGCACGACCCTCGTCTGGGGCGCGCTTCGAGATATATCACTTAGACGCGCTCAAGTCACGATTGATCAACCAATTAATATATTGACACACACGACTATTCCAATGGCTTCATCTACCCCACAAAGAGGTACTTTTATCGTGATAGAAGGCCTAGACCGCTCAGGCAAAACAACACAAGTCCAACGCCTCGTAAACTCCCTCTCAGCCGACGGCCACAAGATAAAGCAACTGAGGTTTCCTGGTCAGTAATATCAAAATCAGAAAACGATCAGTGGCGCTAACATGAAACAGATAGAACCACAGTAATTGGCAAAATGATAAACTCCTACCTCACCTCCCAATCTGACCTCGAAGACCACGTGATCCACCTCCTCTTCTCCGCCAACCGCTGGGAAATGGCCACCCAAATCCAATCCGACATCTTGGCCGGCTACACAATAATCTGTGACAGATACTACTACTCCGGCATGATATACAGTCTGGCCAAGAACAAGCCCGATCTGGGGGTAGATTGGGCGAGAGGCCCTGAGGTGGGATTGCCCAGGCCAGATCTGGTGGTGTTTTTGGATCTGAAGCCCGAGGATGCGGAGAAGCGGGGTGGTTTTGGGAATGAGAAGTATGAGAAGGTGGAGATGCAGATGAGGGTGAGAGAATGGTTCAAGAAGTTTGGGTCCATGGGAGGCGAGGAAGAGGAGGACATGGTTAGTATTGATGCGGGAGGAAGTGTGGAGGATGTGGAGGTTGAGATCAAGACGGCGGTAGAAGGCAGGTTGCAGAAACTGACAGGAGGCCTGGGACGTGTTGGGGTGACACCTTGAAGTGTTCAGAGCAACATGTGGTTCTGGTTTCTGTCAGTCTATGAGGTAGGCTTCGGGAGCTAGACTAGCTCGACGGCACGTTCCCAATACTTATATGTTCCGCCCTTCTCCCATTATTCACATTCACCATTTATCTATCATTTAACAACGCCCACAATGGACGTCGACGAAGTGCATTACAAGAAAGAGCTCCTGCTCCGCACTTGGTGCATCGACGAGGTCACAAAATGCAACATCCCACAAGTCATCCACACGCTCACCGTCCCTTGTGCTCCCGACCGAGAAAATCCGCCAAAACCTGGCCACGTACTTCGCCATTGGGTATTCAGCAAAGAGAATATGGAGGCAGCTACCCGAGCAATCAAGAAGTTCAAGGAAGAATTGGAGACACAGAAACAGGAGCATGGCGAGAAGCCAGAGGGTGGGGTGGCTAGGGTCACTTGGGAGCTCAGCATGGGCTACTACAGAAGGATGGAGGGCCATTGTGGGACTCTGAATGTGATTCTCAATCAGATGCTGTGGAATCTGGATATGATCTAGGAGAGTATGGTGACGATTCGTGGGCGAGAAAAGGGGTCGGAGGTGGTGACTCGTCTGCCACTTAGCTTTAGGTGTGAGATGTCTTCGAACCACGGTGGCCCCAAAATCCAACAGGTTGTAGGCTGGTGTCGGCGATTATTTTCGACCCTAGGTGTTAGAACTTCCTTCGAATTCATCTGTGATATTGCAGAATGCTAATCGTTTTCGCCTTGGTTTTATCAGCAAGTGGCTTTTTTCGGTCGGATCTTTAAACTGCACGCAGGCTCAACGCCTCGACAGCGCACCACAGAAGGATGGCGGAAAATGGACAATTTTGAATACGCTTCTCCATAGGATGTTGAATTTGGATATGAACTAGGGCATATGGTGATGACATGTGGTCGAAAAAAGAGCGGAGAACGTGATGATTCGTCTGTCACTTAGCTTCAGGTATGAAATATCTTCGAACCATCGTTACGCAGAAGCCTAACTTGTCGCAGGCTGGTTTTATCGATTACGAGCAGCGGGTACCGTGCCATAGAATGGCCGTGGGATGGATTTGTGAAGGATTTGGTTACTGATCGGTTTGCATTGGGGGATTTTAAAAGGGGAGGGTTTATGGGGCCAGATCTGCAACCTACAAGAGGGGCTTAACGCACAGAAGCGAACATTTAGAGAATTAAAGAGCATAAAACAACACGAATACAAACCGAAACAAGGATGCGCTCAGTCGGGTGACTTCCTGTAATTTATTGGTTTAACGAGATTCAACCCCCCTTGCCACAGATCAACCATGAGCTGTGAATGTAACATGTGATCTGAGGGACAGTTGTGAAATCTGGCCAGCACGTCATATGGATTTAGCCAGCTCACTTATGTCTACACTACTGGCTCGAAGCCACGAATCATTGTAGATGTCCAACATTGCCTGTTCTGCAAGGCAGAAAAAGCATAGCAATCTCATCTCAACTTTCTCCTTCCCCCAAACTTCGGACCAAACGTCTCCAGGCCCGTCGGATGCTGCGTCCTACTCAAATTCCCCAAACCAGCTTGCAGCTCTGAACTTTCCTCCTTGATCCTACGATACGCCTCTATCAAGTGTCCGCCCAGTAATGGCGGACGTCTGCCCTCATCCCGGTTCTTCTCCCATTGGGCTATTTCGGCGTTGGTGTATCTGCAACGCCTCTCATCGTCCTCGTCGTCTTTTAGTGTCCTGTTGGCACCAGGGGGTGATTCACGAGCTGGGTCTTCCACAGAGGCATGGAGCCATTGTGTTTGTACAACTCGAGCGCGCTCGATGATTTGACCGACAAAGACTTTTGATGTAGCTTTCGTGGCCATGACGACGTTTCCGGGAACAGATTGGGAGAGTGTTTGGTTGACGAGCTGTATTTCGCATTAGCATCGTCACAAAATCGACCGGGGCTGAATCTGAGCACTTACACGTCTAGTAGTCGAATCAGACAACTTTGAAGATCTGTACGTCTCATAGCGAAGATACTGGTCTGGATCAAACTCCTCCACCAACAAACTTCTGTGGTACTTGTCTCTCCTCTTGTCCTCCTCGGTGTGTGTGGTATGCGCTACATCCATATTTCCCTCTGCATCATCGTCTTCTTCCTCCTCCTCTTGCTGCTTCCCACCTCGACCACTCATCAAACTCACAGGCGCACTGCCCTTCCCTACCAGACTCCCTCCATCGTCGGCAACAGCATTCTTTGGCTTGCGACCTCTCTTCTTCCCAGTCTTTCCTGGTTGGAGCGATCCTGACACCAAGCTCGCATTTTCCATGGAGGGCGACCGACCAGAAGGTGAATAGCCACGGCTATCACCCATTACCTCATCTGGTGGAAAGGATGTTTGGCGGAGAGGATGAGCGGAGGAGGAGCTGGTCATGGACATGGAGGATTGCTTGCGGCGTTTCGGGTTCAGTGATTGTGATATGTCGCCTGGGCGTTTCGGATATTGTGAGATATAGTTATGGTTATATGGCGGCGAGGAAGCCATGTTGGTGATTTGGGCTGGTGGCCCGAGGTCGTGATGGATAAAGGTAAAGTGAGTTCGAAAGTGCCAATGGAGTGCGCTTTGAGTGCGTTGTTCAGCACGTCGTCACGAAGGGATGAGATGGCAATAGCCAGTATGAGAATGTAAACTTAAGTTGATGGTGGTGATAAGGGCGTTTCCGGTCAAGTCGATTTGTTATGGTATTATTTATGGGCTGGTTTCTCGTTGGTGTTGATGGCTACTCTTCAAGGTTGATAACCACAAGGCTGAGAAAGTGATCACCAAGGTTCCTTCGGAGAAATGTTTCGCCAAGCACGTCAGGGAGGACCCCTGCCCCTCAGTGGGAGACTTGGCCCCGTTCCCCAGAATTTCTGAGTTGCCAATGACTCTGGCCTCGCCCACTCTCCCGCCTTCTAACACTCCAAACACCCAAAATGTCACAAAACGTGAAAATGGTCAAGTTCACAGAGACCTTAGGTGATGAGAAGGATAACAACGACATGGCATTGACGCCTGTAGACGCATCATCAGCAATTGCATCAGATGCCGACAGCAAAACTTCAAAAGACGCGGCGAAAGAGGCCATTAAGGAGAAGCGCAGGCGCAGGAAGGCTAAGGCGGGAACGGATGGAGAGCCAAGGAGGAAAAAGCGTCGCAATAGCTTGAGCAAAGCTCCAAGAGATCCTAGAGACGGTGTCAATTCGCCAATTGAGGAGGATGTTGGAACGAGGTCTCCGAGTCCTGTTATTGATTTCGATGGACTGAGCAAACCAAGTAAGCTCATGACTCATATCTTTCCGCAATTCGGAGCCATGGTGCTAACTGTTTAACAGGTATGGGAACCAGAGCACGCTTAGAAGAAACACCAGAGCAAGCATTGGAACGTCAAAAGAAGCTCGCCGGCGCAGTGAGGACTATCCTTGAGTGTCTCGGAGAGGATCCAGACCGCGAGGGTCTCCTCGCCACCCCAGACCGCTACGCAAAGGCCATGCTGTTTTTCACCAAGGGATACCAAGAGAACATCAAGGACATTGTGAACGAGGCCATCTTCCACGAGGGTCACAACGAGCTTGTCATCGTTAAGGACATTGAGGTGTTCTCCATGTGCGAGCACCACATGGTGCCGTTCACCGGCAAGGTATTTTCTCAGCCTCGTGACACGTCGGCAACCCGGCTAACCACAGATTCAGATGCACATTGGATACATTCCAGACAAGGACGTAATCGGTATCTCGAAGCTTCCTCGCATAGCAGATATGTTCTCTCGCCGCTTACAGATTCAGGAGCGTCTCACCAAGGACGTCGCCCATGCTATCATGGAGGTCCTCAAGCCACAAGGTGTCGCCGTTGTCATGGAGTCCAGTCACTTGTGCATGGTCATGCGCGGTGTCGAGAAAACGAGCGCCACCACTATCACCAGTTGTGTGCTTGGTTGCATCGAGAAGAGAGAGAAGACCCGTAACGAGTTCTTCAGCCTGGTTGGCTTGAACAGACGTTAAAGATGTCACGATTACGAGTACGAGTAACCAGTTTCAACAGTGCAACGACTTCAACAGCACAGGGTAAAAGGGATACATCAAAGATATTAAAGACATGTGAGGACAGTTTTGCTTCGGCGGTGCGTGATGCTTTCAATGAGTTATGAAAGGCGTTGGAAATGAGCGGCATTAAGGATTCAACAACCCATAGTTTTCAACACTAGCTCCAAGGAGAGGAAGAAGGCGTTATTTATAGCGATGTGTTTATGAGGTGCGATAGACCATATTTACAGAGATGAGAAGATAGATAAAGTCGGCAATAAGAGGGATGATTTTGCCTGTCAATCAGTTGCTTACGTCGTCATGTTTCAATTTGACATGTCGAGCTAGTCGCGATGGCATCGTCATGCACTCTAAGGTGGCACCTTCACCAACCTGCTGTGTCTTCATTCTCCTTACAACTACTAATCATCTTTAAGCTCCACAACGATGACTTCCCCACCCTCGCGTCGCGCAAAAGCTCGCAAATGGAAAAAGCAAGCCAAAGCTCGCAAACTAAAAAGACTAGCTGAAGAGCTGCAGTTCCAACCAATCACACCCTCGCCTTCAACCCCTTCAGGCGCCTCCGTCACTCCCGCACAACCATCTACCCCCACAGCTGCGTCCGGTCCTGGGCGCCCCAAACCCTTCCAAAAGAAAGCCCGACGCAATCTTCCTCGAGAGGAACGGTCCGAGCCGGACAGCTGGTGCCCAATCTGCTATTGCACCTACCTCAATGGCCCCACGAAAGCCGACGTACAAACCGCCCCAGAGGAAGAATATGCCCAAGGGCTCGAAAGACCCATCACACTCCCCTGCCGCCACACCCTTGGCGAAACTTGTCTCGCGCTTCTGGCTACGGATCAATGTCCATTCTGTCGTAAATGGTTCTCCTATGCCGCCGTGACGAAGAGGAAAGAGAGCAAGTCTGAGACTAGAAGGCGCTGGATGGGAGGAAAGAAAGTGGAGCCGGAAAGAAAGGGTTTCTGGAAGATCTGTGAGATTATCTGGGCGCTTATCATTGTTGCGCTTTGCGTGTACCTGTTGTATTGGGTGATAATAGGAGTCTGGGGTTGGATTCTTGTGGGAAGCAAGGAGACGGCCAATGAGACGCCGCTCACGGAGAAGGTTGACAATGATTTAACTATGACTTGAAATTGGTGAGTGGTGAGTGTTACGTGTTTCGGGAAGGCGTCATATTATGAGAGAATTCCAAGGACGCCGAAGACAATGCCAAAGAGGACGGAAGAGACGGAGGTGGTTACTGTTACGGTTGTTACGACTGGAGAGTCAAACGAAGGTCGGGTCGGCGATGGAGGGAACTGGGGGTTTGGAGACATCCGACAACCTTGATTCTATCAAGCGATTGATGAAGCATCTGAATTTACTAACTTGTTCTGCGCTTCCACTTCGTCGCCTTAATTTAACTGCAGAATGCGTTATGTGCTGCAGTTCAAACGAGACGCCAGGGATGGCCTTTTGGCGACAATCGCAAGATCAGTATCGGACTGGTTAGCTTTCTTGATT
Organism: Antarctomyces pellizariae; assembly: GCA_010623925.1. Taxonomy (NCBI): domain Eukaryota; kingdom Fungi; phylum Ascomycota; class Leotiomycetes; order Thelebolales; family Thelebolaceae; genus Antarctomyces; species Antarctomyces pellizariae. Next base: position 41,396 of record WCAA01000023.1, on the reverse strand, counting down.
GTAACAAGAGAATACCATCGTAAAAGTTCATTTAAAGGACTTCTCCAATCGCCAACAAGTTGAGTCGGAGAAATCACAACTCTATCGAAATCGTACGGCCAATCATTCATTTGCTGCATATTTCGCTATGCCGGCAACTTACCCACGAATCACCGAGCTCCCTTTGCACCAAAACATCAAATCCAGTGCCGCCCAACCTAATCATAATATCAAAATGAGGACAAGCAGCATAATCAACACAATAATCAACACCCAAATAAAGCACCCACTCCACTTGTCCTCATTCTGCCTCACAATCCTCGCCAATTTCTGGGTTCCATTCAATAGTTTCCCTCCCACACGATCAACCACCGTGTCAACATGCTCCAGCATCTCCGCCTGCTCTTCCAACTCCCGTCCCATCTCATCGGCCTGTTGTCGGATGTTCCGTACAGTGCCGAACACGCCATCGAGAGCTTGGTCTTGCTCTGCCATTATGCGGATTTGCTCTTGTTGTTCGAACTCCCCATAGTTATCCTGTTCTGCGACGCCCATCTCTTCGTCTATTCCGTGAGGGAGAGGGGTTCGCTTTGAGGCGTCTTTTACGACACCCCGGAGCTGTTGCCGCATGTCTTCTACTTCGTTACCGACATCGTCCACCAGTCTCTTCCGCCGTACGACTTCGGAACTGGCGAGGCCGAAGTTTGAGGGGTCGGATTGGATTGCTTCAACGGAGGAGACGAGGTCGGAGAGGTCTTCAGCGAGGAGGTGAAGGGAATCTTCGAGTTCGTGGCGCGCTGACAAGACTTCGGGCGAGTCTGGATGGGGTGATAATGCGCGGATGCGGAGGTATGATCTGAATAATGGGCTGGTGTTGGAGAGCTGCGAGAGGACGTCTCTATTCACTGTTAGTCGCTTGGAGTTAGGGATGGATGTATGTCTGTTTGTACGCACGCTTGTACTTGGAGGAATGGGTCTTCTTCATTCGAGGACATCATCTTGATGGATAACGGGCGCCGAGCCCTCAAAGATATGTATTAAAAAGAGTAGAGTAGTGTAAACAAATAAAGCTTGAAATGACGACAGCTTGTCACCTTGACAGTTGATATTGACGAGGCTGAGCCAGGAATTGTGGCTGGCATGCATTAACCCTTGCATGTGTGGAGACGGAATACCCCGCTACATCTTCAAGGTTACAGAACTTTTTTTGACCTCGACCAGTTGACATTCAAGAGATATTTCAAATTAACTCTTTCAATCCACAGAATTCGTGGGAAAGAATTATTAAGAATGGCGCCGAAAACCCTGCTCCCATACGAGGACGATTTCCAAAGCGCAGAAGAATATGTCGATTCTTTACTGAGCTTTACGACAACTTCAACACTCTTCCAAACCCTTTGTGGAGGGATACACATCCTCGATTTCTTCACCCGCAAACCCTCACTCTACGACTCTGTCCTGCCAGAAGACTGGCGCGCCTATCTTCAAAATGTCGAAACCATGCAATTACTCAATATCCTCATGCGCGACCACACATCCGCTATGCGCCAACCTCCAAATCCACCACCGGAGAGCATGATACAGTACATCGAGGACATTCGGAAACACTCTTTGAAGCGCGACTATGCACCTCGAAAGCTGAAGTTGTCAAAGCTGCCTAGACCTGTTGCGGTGGGCATGGTTCCAAAAAAGGTTCATGAAGTTGCAAACTTTGCAAACTATGTCGACCGGTTAGCTAACGATGTCGCATCGCAAACTGGCAAGGAGGTAACACATTTTGTTGACTTCGGCTCGGGACAAAACTACCTTGGGCGCACGCTCGCTTCACCCCCTTACAATCATCATATCATCGCAGTGGAAGGGAGGGAGGTAAACGTCACTGGCTCGAAGAAAAAAGATGTCCTCGCCAACCTAGCGGAGAGGGAGGTGGTGATGAGGAATAAGAAGTTGTACAGACAGTATCTTGAGGGAGAGATTACGGAAAGTGGAAAGAAGGTGTCGGAGAAGAATGAGAAGAATAAACCGGTTGCGAACGGTGATGCGAAAGGAGATGAGAAGAAGCCCCAGGACCCTGAACAGGAGAATGTTGCTGATTTCAGACCCTATAGGGAGCTTGAGACTATATACGCTACTGGGGAGGGACGGGGTTCGATTCAATACGTGGAGGAACAGCTTAATGATGGAGACCTGTCGCATGTTGTGGTGCAGATTAGTGCCGAGGAGAAAGACGATGAAAACCTTTTGGTTGAATCAGTAGACGGCTTAACTCTCGAAGAACAAAAGTCTTCACCATGCTGCAGCCAGTCAAAACCCAAGACGGCGCAAGGCAGCACAGGCCAATCCCTAATGACAGTCTCAATCCACTCCTGCGGCAACCTCTCCCACCACGGCATCCGCTCTCTCCTACTCAACCCAACTGTCTCCTCCATCGCCATAGTAGGTTGTTGCTACAACCTGCTCACCGAGCGTCTCGGTCCACCAACCTACAAGAATCCCATTCTCCGCCCAAATCTACGACCGGTTAACTCAAGGGTGGACAAGTTGCAAGAAGCGTTCGATCCGCATGGTTATCCGATGTCGGAGAAAGTGGCTACGTATGAAGGCGGCATTAGACTGAATATTACGGCGCGCATGATGGCTGTGCAAGCGCCGCAGAATTGGACCGAGAAGGAGAGTGATGCTTTTTTTACGCGACATTACTTCCGCGCTCTGTTACAAAAAGTGTTCTTGGATAGAGGTGTAGTCACCGCTGCTACGCCCGCTCATGCCGCGAGACCGGGTGATATCGTGGATGTGGATCAGACGGACCCAGTAATCATTGGCTCTTTACGCAAGGGCTGCTACGTGAACTTCACTGCTTATGTCAAAGGCGCAGTAGAGAAGCTTACCAGGGATTCTGAGAAGGGGAAGGATATTAAGGAGAAGATGGGCAGCATGACGGATGATGAGATCGATGCTTACAGCCAGAAATACGAACATAGAAAGAAGGAGTTGAGTGTGATGTGGAGCTTAATGGCTTTCTCGGCTGGCGTGGTCGAGTCGCTAATTGTGACGGATAGGTGGTTGTGGTTGAAGGAGCGACCGGAGGAGGTCAAGGATGCGTGGGTTGAGACAGTGTTTGATTATAAACTTAGCCCCAGGAATCTGGTTGTAGTGGGTATCAAGAGGTAGGTCGTGGATATATAGATCGATATAGATGATGTTTACACGGTTCAAAGGTATCCTCAGATGTTAACCGGTTTTACTCCAAATGTTTCAAATTAGATCTTAATTACTTTGTCAATCTTGGCGCTCGCATCATCTCAAATATAAAGTTAGCAAGTACCACTCATTGCTAACCAGTTTTGCTAAAAATTTCTCAAGTTAGATCTCGGTTTCATGTCGATTCGGACCAAAGGTAGTAGCATTCAGATGTTGACAGGTTTCTCGACAGAACTGTCGTTTTGGCTTTGATTACGATCTCAATAAATCAACCTTACGATTAGCTATTGTTTTGCCCTCGCTTGCATTGGCGATAAATTTCAGCGGTCGTGCTTTAATTCAGCGTTTGTAGTTGAGGGTAATGATCCCGATATTTGGCCCAAAAAAGACTCAGGCAACAGTATATATAAGGTGCTTCGTGCAAATACATCCAACGAAGAACTTGTATGACACAATAATAGGGCGCCGCCCTGCATATAGACCACACCGTTCTATCGTGGGAAGGAAAAGATGGGAGAGATAGGTAGTTCAAATCGTTAGAGGCTTTTTTGCCAATTTTGGCACGGCTTGAATATCGGGTGCGGTAAGCGCGTTAAGCGGTAGCCGCGTGGTGTTTTGGGCACGCAGGATCTGAGTGGGGCGATAATGCCAAGAGATCTTAAGAAATATCATTCAGGCATACTCAATGAAATAGACGAACAAACCACCATTGAGGCCTTCAGAATATGGTGTATGCAATAGTACGGTACAGTAGTCGTGGATGTGTGAGAAGCTGCCATATTACTACTGCCATGACCTTATGTCTATTGACAACAGCTTTCCAGCCACAATGCTGTACCATGGATTGCAAAATATGAAGGAGTTGAAGGAATATATACCACAACATCGACGGGCTCAAGTATAATTTATTCGCCAATTTACCTTAATAACAATTATTTCAAAAATGCTCTACCGTGATGTTGTAGTTAAAGACTTAAGGCTCTTGTTTGGAAGCTCACCCCACAAAGCTCCAGGTTACGGGCCACCATCCACTCGGGCCACACCTCGAGCAACCTGCCAAGACCTCTAACTCCACCACGATAAGACTTGTTTTCTCTCTTATCGTCATTTTTCCAGGCTTGCCAAGGTGCCAAATCCACCCAAAAGTTGCCCCTCGTGGCCGCGCATCGATAAAAGCAAAATTCTTGTGATATTCTCTCACATCTCTCTTCATACCACTTTATACTTCTCAACCCAACACCTCATTTATACTCTTCCAACATACAAAATGGACGCCTTCATGCCAGACCCAGCCAAGGCTGCCCTTGATGCCTCCCCAGTTTCCTACGAGGATCTTGCTGAGATGGAGAAGCAGTTCGATGATGCTGAGACCGAGATCAGTGAGTTTATTCTTCGAGCTGTACAGATGCTCCTGGCTGCAAATATGGAAATTTAATGGTGCAAAATTGTCTGTTTGCAACCATGAGCCAGCTTCACAACGTAAAGCGAAGTTCGTTATACTAATGAACGTCGTAGTCCGCCAGCAGGTCGTCTTGACTGCACCACTCTACAAGAAGCGCGACGAGATGGTCTCCAAGATCAACAACTTTTGGCCACTCGTCATCGAGAATGCTCCACAGGACATTGACCAGTACATCCAGCCATCCGACAGCCAGGTTCTCGGCGGCCACCTCACCAGACTCTGGATTGAGAACTTCGAGATCGTCAACAGCAAGGTTGTCGATGGCGGCGATCCACGCTCCCTTTCCTTCACGTTTGAGTTCTCTGAGAACGAGTGGTTCACCAACACCAAGCTCGAGAAGAAGTTTTGGTACCGCCGTGCATCTGACGGATGGTGCGGACTCGTCTCCGAGCCAGTTAAGATCGACTGGAAGGCTGGTAAGGACTTGACCGAGGGCCTCCTAGACCTCGCTGTCAACCTTTATGCCGCTGAACAGGCCAAGAACCAGAAGAAACTTGAGGCTGCCCAGAAGGCTATGGAGAAGAAGATGGAGCAGACCGGCATGGGTGCCGTCTCCTTCTTCGCCTTCTTCGGCTACATCGGCCGTCGCATCAGCGCTGCCGACTCTGTCGAGGCTAACAAGCGCGAGGCTAAGATCCGCGCGGGCGAGAAGGTCGAGGATATCACCATCACCGAGGAACAGGAGGACCGCGAAGATATGGAGGCCGCTCTTGAGATCTTTCAGGACGGAGATGACTTGGCTATTGCCATCGGAGAGGATTTGTGGCCAAGCGCCATCAAGTACTTCAGTGAGCCACCCCACGGTGACGGATGTCAGGACGGTTGCTGCGGCTCTGATGACGAGGACCACGAGCACGGCCACGTCGAGGAGGAGTCTGATTCCGAGTAAATTGTGATCAATTGGGAGTAAAAGCTGATGTGTGTCTTCTGCAGCCGAGGCCAACGAGGACGAGGAGCTTAGCGACTACGATTTCGAGTCTGGCGACGAGTTCAGCGGATTCGCGGAGGAGCTTGATGATGATGAAGAGGCCCCGGAGCTTGTTCAGGATGAGCCAAAGGCTAAGAAGGCCAAGAAGTCTAAGAACTAGACCTCTGGGTTGGATCGCATGCTTGATTTTGGGGGGAAAAGTGATTTGCAGCGTTTTTGATACCATGGCTTCTGTTGGGTTGGGCTTAGACACACTCAAGGTTATATAATGAGCTATAATCTGCCATCACCACGACTACGCGACATGTCCCAGTGTGACTGACCACCTCAGCAGAGTCCCTACCTTTTTGATGCTACCCTGTCCAGATTGAAGGAATTACCATCACACCTCACTCAGCTCCGACAAACAGTTTAAAGCAAGGATGTTTGCCAAGCTTTGGATATCTTTGTCTTCGTCATCGCGGTGGGCGGAATGCGATAAATTGAGATCGATGAGGTCCTCGGACTCGTCGCTGGCATTTGACGCATAACCATCGCTGGTGGTAGATTGAGATGAACTAATGTCTTCCGATATCTTGACGTGCTTTTGCTTTTATTGACCTTTTTTTTTTATACCCTGCAGCCTCCGCTCTGTACCTTGCGATCCTCATTCTTCTTTCTGAATTATCCGTGCCGTCTTCTTCCGAGTAGTAGGTGGTTTAAGAGTCGTAAGGTTACGCATGGTACCTCCTAGGAAGATATCTCTCTTCGAACACCCCTTTCTCTTCTCAGCTCAAGAAGATGAACCCTTAAAGCCAGCCGCAGAACCTCATAGAAGTCATTTTTTCTTCCTCGTGTTTTAGGTATATCAGAACGCCTCCTGGCCAAGTGCGATAATGCTCCACTGCTCTTAACTCAATGCAAACATCCTCGTAATCTCTTCCTACGCTCGGGTTTTTAATGGCCTTCTAGTTCTTCCACTGGAACCCTTCCCAGACCTTCCATGCCAAAATTTCAGGATGTTCAGGTCTGGGCTTCAAAAGTCGCCCTTGCCATTGCAATTTTGGGCTTTTTGTCCGATGGATTCTGCTCGAGAGCTATCTCCTAGCCTTTCCTCCAATTTCTCCACTTTTCCTTGGTCTTAAACGACCAACCGGGATCGTCTTCTCAATTGCTGGTCGTTGACATATTCGATGTCGAATTTCGCGCAGCTACTGTATCTTGCTATACACAAAATCGAATGCCTACAGATTGCAAGGCTTCTCTTATAATCATCAACATGTGAATATTTATGTGATAGTAACGACAGTTATACATCGACTGATGTTGCAAAGCGACCCCAATTACCGTGGCCAGCGAGCCAGGGGTAGCTCACATCTTTGCGTTGTCTTGCATTGCGGATACCTGACAACAGCTCTTACTACCTTGTACTGAACTGGCTGAAACAGTACAACACACTCATAGAACTGGCCTAGGTCGAGCCTGGCAATACGAGTACATAAGATACTTTAGTCAACGTCGCGCAGCAAGCCTGAAGCTTTTGTACTCTGCGAAACACAGTTCATAGGGGAAGCAAGTCAACAGTAACATGGTAATGTTGGTCCAAAGTGTAGGTGTGTTAAATATTTAGATAGCTGTGAAATAGCTATACACTCAGTGTAATGTAGTTCATAAAATGAAACTGACTCAAGAATAGAGTTCCTTGGTCGGAGATTAACGACAGAACCTTATATCCGTTCTCAGAACAATAAGTAGACAAGACTAATGACATAACGCCAAAAGGTTGTCTGATCCTCCCCGCCGACATCTTTCACGCCGACAACGAGGGAATTTTGTTCGTTGAAGAAGAGAAAACGGTCGCTGCCGCGAGATTGGAGATAAGTTGGCTAGCGCGCTTGTGTCGGGCAAGCGAGGAATGGTGTCATGTGATGACGAGTCTCGTGGCTGAGAGAGTAAGTACATCAGCCACATTAGGGATAATCCGGCAGGGAGTGACTTGAACGCAGAACCAACCAATCACAAGCTCAACATTTCAATCAATGACTCTGGTCGGGTCCTCGGTAACCTCACGGCGTAGGCACGGGAAATCTCATGCGGGTTGACGCCGACGACATCGACGATACCACGATACCACGATACCAGGCGACGTATCTTGCCATTGCTCTCCTACAACTATAAGCGCCTTATCTCGAATTACCCGCCAAAATGTTCGCCGTCACCAGATCTAGCCAGCAGGCTCTCCGCCGTAGTATGTGCACCATGAAACTATGAAGGACAGCAGGGTGACATGAAATCATGGATATGAGAAGGGGAGAGTATGGGTCGGACAGATTATTGACGGATTTATAGTCGCGAAGCCATCGCTGATCCAGCAGCTTGCTAAGGCCGCTGCCCCAGTCGCCTCTTCCATGCAGACCAGGTACGCTGAACCTCCAGCTTGAATGCGGCCCTACGCCAACATCGCAAACGATAGCCCCAATGATCGCGCCGCCACGCTTTAAGACTTTTCATACGAACAGTACTAACAGCCTCACACAGATCCGTCGCCACCGAGAAGATCACCCCAAAAGACTCCTACCAAATCCTTGTCGAGCAACGCCGCCACCGCCCAACCTCCCCACATCTCACCATCTACCGTCCACAAATAACCTGGTACGCGTCCGCGCTCAACCGTATCACCGGTTCCATTCTCTCTGGCGGTTTCTACGTCTTCGGTGCCGCATACATTTTGGCCCCAATGGTCGGCATGGGCTTTAGCAGCGCATCGATGGTCGCTTCTGTTGCAGCTTGGCCAGTTGCTGTTAAGGTGTTGGCGAAAGCTTTGGTTGCATTCCCATTCACCTTCCACAGCTTGAACGGCGTCAGACATTTGAATTGGGATACTGGAAGGAATTTCTTGAATAAGACTGTTATCAAGACGGGATGGACGGTCGTTGCTCTGTCGGGATTGAGCACTGCCTACCTCGCTTTCTTCGTTTAAGCGAGCGGGCTAGAACATAGAGAAGAAAATATTGGAGAGGCAGAAGTGGCGGATGATTCGTTAAGAGCGCTTGTTTTGGTTGGGGAGTTTACTTTTGTTGTATGAAATATTGCCAGGCAATGGATAATCATTGAACCACTTTGCCGAGCAAGTGATGTACCTCGAGGTGCCAATCATTTTCGAGTCTTCATTTTCGTTGGTCAAGCTAAGCAGATCGGTCAGAATCGCATGTGAGCAATTTTTAAACGAAACTACATGTAACTATGCGTCTAAGCCAATACATGGATTCCGACTACCTCACCTTTGATGCGCTGGTTAGTAGAGAACAAATTCGCTTTACAGCTTCAATCTGATTATATGGAATAACCACTTAAGTTGCCACAGTAAATCGCAAGATCTGTTCATCGACATGTTGTAGAATGCGATTCTGCTAAGGGTTGTGTTCTAACAGGTTGCTTGATCAGTTCCAGTTATTTCAACCACATACTGACTTCAATGAACGATCCAAACGAATAAAAGATTCAGAAACACCCTGCGGTCTTTTGTAGATTTTGACAACTGAACGAGAAAGCAACTACTTCAAGAGTATGATCGCGGACACTCATTCGATCCACTTGCCACAAAGCCTGCATTTCCATCACAAGACCAGCGTTTGAACCTCCAGACATAGGGGCCGAGAGACATTGGATTGGGAAGGAGTGGGGAATTTAAGAGTGGCTTGATGAACACGCTATTGCGGACCCAACTGAGCGAAGGCAATACGAGGATCTTTTGCTCGACATGATGGCTTTCAGAGACGATACTTCCAGGAACTATCCTTCCTGGGCCTACCAGACCTGACCTCCCGTGAGGCACGAATAGTGGGGATTTGAAAAAGCTCGATTTTTATTAATGCCTCATTCAAAGCACAAAAACCGATCACCTCCAGATGAAAATGGAAATGAGAGTGTTCAGAGAAAATTATTGGGACGACGTTCCGAGCAACTGGAACTCGCAGAGCACGTAAACTTCGGATAGCGACCGTACAAATGACACGACCAGAAGAACCAGACGAGCAAAAAAGAGGTACAGACGCGAGGAAAAAGAGCGGATAAAAGAAGAGCAATGGGGAAAGGAGTTTAAGGGAAAATTCGAACGAAAATGGAATGAAGGAAATGGTTACAGTCCAGCCTATTCCATTTCTGGCTTTGAAGACCACTCAGAGCAGGACGGTGAGGATGGAGATCCTATCGATCTCAATTCCACAGAATCTGTCGAGATATCGCAGCATTACGAATATCTTGGCGTCAACCGGTTTGCAGGCGATGAGCGAAGTGGATTTACTTCTCAGATAAGACAGGGACATTAAAATACTTGAGCTGTAAGGGCAAGGTCAAGGGCAGAGGTGATACAACACTTCAGGCAAGTGATATGGTCCACAACAAACCGGTTAACCCACCCAAAGACAAGTTTGACCAATCTGCAGCCGTCCTCGGCCCGGTCTCTGGAAGTGCGCCATCCTATAGTGGACATCGCGAGCGACGTTAATCGGTTGGTAGTTTCGACGAAGACATAACGTTTCGAGAGATCGCAGTGGAGCCGTCTCATCATCTTCGCATCCGATCTTGCGGCACGATTGATTTGGAGCTTGTTGGCTCATGGAAACTGCAGGTTATCTCTGTATCAGTTTGCAGTTTGTATTACATTTCACTCGTTACCAATGTTAGAAAATGGCTCGACATTCTGGTTGATGATGTATTGAGTCCAATGCCACAATGTTAAACATCTTGCTACCAACGTCCCGGCCGATTGCGTGAAAAAGCTCCAAGCTCTCAGTCCTCCTGCTATTCGCTCACGTTACCACCTTGTCCACCAGCATACTCAAACTCTCCCTCACCATACTCCCCCATCGCATCCTCCTCATCATCATGTCCTTCATAATCATCATCACCCTCGACGTCCTGCTCATGCCACTTCGCTGCCTCTTCATCAACATTATCTGGAAGCGCAAAAGACACCTTCTCCTTCCCCTTCCTACTCCTAAGCTTCGGCAACTCATAATCTGCGGCAGTGGCCTCACCAACCCCCTCCACTTCCTCATCATCATCCTCATCATCCTCATCATCTCCGGCATTCTTCTTCCCCTTCCTCTTCCTCGGCTTCGGCACCTTCCTCCCACTCTGTGTATCCTTCCCATCCTTCACCCACCTCGTCCTCGCCGCCCTCATCCTCCTCCTCTTAACTCCTTCACGGCCCGGGTTATCATCCACACCATACTTCCTCAAATCCGGCACAGGCACATTGATCTTCCCCCTCTTCAACGTAACATGATCCGGCGTCTTAAGCGTCTGCTCAAACGCTTCATCTGGAATTTCAACCCCCGCACGGATCGCCGTAATTTTCGCCCTCATCACGGTCTTAACCTTCGCCCACGTGCCATTTCCATACCAGCCGTCTACTTCAGGGTCACATTTATCTCTCAAATCCTTCGTGGAGGCAAGCATCTGTATCATTGGATCCGTAATGTCGCAAACCTGCCACACCTTGCCATCCAGAGACAGCGACTTTCCGTCGAAGATATGCGAATCAATCTTCAGCTCCCCCGCCGCCTCACCCTCCCTCGCCCTCTGCGCACGACGCGTATACTCAGATCTAATATCAGTCCACGGCATGCCCGGCACCTTCTCCATTTCATCATAGATCTTAAAAAACAGCGTCTGGTAAAACCTATACTTTGGATCATTTCTAGGATCAACGCCATACTTGATGATTGCGTCTCTCCATGGGCCGCCGCGGAATTGATAGCCTACGTATGCGATTGCAGTTTTGAGGAGGTATATACCTGGAGAGTTCGCCACGCGGTTCGTGATTGCACGTCGTGTCCAGATTGGTCGCTCGTCGAGAGCGATATTTAGTTCAGCGATGAGGGAGAGCATTACCGGGTCTTCGGGTGGTGGGTGTCTGGGTGCTTGGGGTGCAATTTCAATATCCTGCGCAACATACATTGTACCAAGCTTCGCAGGTGTTGAATGGTTGTAAACGGTCTTTTGTCCTGTGAGAGGGTTGATAGCAATTTTGATGGTGGGATTCTGGTGATAACCCCAGTTGAACGGAATGGTGTGGTCGGTCATGATAGGTGGTGGAATAAGTTCGGTCATTGGCTTAACACCCATGGATGGGTCAAGTTTGAAGGACTTCACGGCTTCGTATTGACCCGTCATGACTGTATGCTTCATCTTTTGCATGAATGGTGCGTGGCTGGTGCTGTGGTGGTAGTCGCTGAGCCCTCTGTATCTGTGGGTCTGCTCCACGCCGCCTACGGCTTCGATCTCGTAGGTATCTTTGCAGTCCCTCAACCTCCTTTGCAGGTCTTTTGGCTCATCCAGTCTGGAATGTGAGACCAGGCCATCAGCCTGTCCGTTCTCGAAATTCCTGTTCAGCTCACGTTGGTCTTGGATGTGCTCATCTACTTCGTAAAATTCGAACGGGTCATTGGATCCACGCTTGCGTTTACGTCCTGTGCGCTGTGGGAGAGTGATCTTGAGGAGGATGTTGTTGGTTGGTGCATTGTGAGAAAGGTTCGGTGCACAGGAGATATCTCTCGGCCGAAGGTATAGAGGAAGACATCCATCGTAGTCTGGAACGTTTAAGAGCTAGTTTTTGAGTTAATGAGACTCTTGTATGTCCGGACTTAGAGAAATACAAACTTGAGCCCATGGTGCTGCAGCTCTGCCAAAAGTTTTCAGCCCATTGTCGATGTTCTTGATAACCATAGGATGCTCTACGGCCACAATCTCCTTGCTTGGGACGACGAAAGTTGGCGCTGAAGATGTCTGAGCCATCATTAGGCTTTTCCGATAGTTTAATAACCCCTTCTGCTCCGGCAAATAGGGGCTAAGGTGGAACACTATCACGTGGTTGGTGTTATCTGCGGGTGACGGCAGCCGGTGCCGAAGAAGCTGCAGGTGGGTGTGTAAAGAGTTTTGCCTACGCTGCTTAATTTAAGCAATTCACTTGTCTGTTTTTATGTTTATCAAAGGTCATGATACAAGCGAAGTCGTAGTGTCTCGTGATCTGTTGATGTTAAACCTGGCCGTCCTCACGGACGGATAAGTCTTGGCGGCTCCCCAGGCTGAGCTCTGACGCTGGCACGGCTCCTGAACAACCCCATGCCATTGGTTAGCCCCCACCAGCAACAACGACCACGAAGGCGCTCACTTGGTTTAAACAACCCGGTCCTCTCATCATAAGAATATACCACCCAAGCGACGGCGTCTGTTCCTCACGCCAGCTTCATTTCTTCCGGCAGTCCTGAAATTGCCAAACTCCGTCTCCTGCCAACTCAGTGGTGACATAGGAGCTCTCGATTACCCTGGAAGCTCAACGGGACAGCGCAACCAGGCTTCTTCATTTACATCTCCCAAAGAACTCAGGTTAGACTTCTACACCAGCACTCAATTGCGACACCCATTCATTGTTTCAGAATGTGGGTTAGGAACAGATGCTAACAACAAGCAGGCAGCTGTGCAGTTAACGCATTGACGGATTGCCAGCTCGCTCCGCGTGATCTGGCTGTAGCCGCACTGCGTACTTGAGGACCACCACTTCAAGTTCATCCCGCCTCGAGCCGATATACTTATTCGATTTCGCCAGGCATTCAGCGCACAGCAAATTCTATTACCAGTGCTCTCAAATCCTCCGTCCGGGCAACGAAATCCGAGCTGCACACTACGTCGCGCAGGGGGCATACCCTTCATCCGTGGGCCATATACGTCAGATTGAACTGCTACTATATAGTTCATACACTGCCACTCAACCACCGCGACCTCAAGTATCCTAGCCAACCTAGCAAGGACTTGAATCGCAAACAACCTTCTGCACAATTACACAGTTAGTCGCTACAAGGGCTATATACCAGCAACATGAAGGGCTTCAGGCAAAGAGTGGTAAGTATCCCCGCGTGAACTCGTTGACTTCCTTGGTTACCCGAGTTTGGAATGGCTAACTTACGCAGCATGATCAGCTCTCTCGCAGCAAAGATCCAAACAAGTCCTCGAAGAAGAACAAGGAGTCCAAGGACGGAACTTCCTCCCCATCGACTTCTGCGTCTTCTTCGCGCGAGGCTGCGCAATCGCCAGTCGCAACACCATCTGCGTCCACAATATCTCTGGCCGACTCGAGGAACAAGCCACTGCCACCAAACGATGGAGGCTCCTCAAATTCCGGTCACGTCATGTCTCCACCATTAGCAGCTTCCCACTCTCAGAGCTCTTTGAACTCGGCTCATAGCGCGCCGGACAGATTCGCCCTCGGCGTTACCGCACCTATACAAGCGTCAGGCACACCCGCTGCGCGCCATGGAATCCTCCCACCGAGTGTCATCATCAGCCCAAGCGCTCCAGTTAGTAGAAACCAAGGAGAGACGATAGAGTACGCTGATTGATATACTAACTACTTCATAGCACATTCCACCGCCAGGATCCGCCGAGACTATGCCACACGACTTGGCTCCTCCAAAGGCCGGCTCAAAATCGCTTGTCTTTGATAGACTTCAAGCCACACCAAAGGATGTTCCAGAGGGCATCAGAACTCCTAAGCGCCAACACTCGTCGCGGTTTGATATCTCACCTCAGCGCGAGTTAGAAAAGCTTCCTGGTTTCCACGAGGTGCCACCGGGACGAAGACAGGACCTGTTCATGCAGAAGATCGACCAGTGCAATGTCATCTTCGACTTCAACGATGCTACCGGAGACATGAAGTCAAAAGAGATCAAGCGCCTTGCGTTGCACGAGCTTCTCGACTACGTCGCGAATAACCGCCAAGTCATCACAGATGCGATGTACCCGAGAGTCGTCGACATGTTCAGCAAGAACTTGTTCAGGCCAATTCCACCACCGATGAATCCCCAAGGAGAGGCGTTTGACCCAGAGGAGGACGAGCCAGTACTTGAGGTCGCATGGCCACATATCCAGGTCGTCTACGAGTTCTTCTTACGCTTCATCGAGAGTCAGGACTTCAACACCAATATCGCAAAGTCTTACATCGACCATAGCTTCGTCCTCCAGTTGCTCGAACTCTTCGACTCGGAAGACCCACGCGAACGTGATTTCCTCAAGACTACGCTGCACAGAATTTACGGAAAGTTCCTAAATCTGCGCTCGTACATCAGAAGGTCAATCAACAACGTCTTCTTCCAGTTCATCTATGAGACCGAGCGCTTCAACGGCATTGCCGAGCTGCTCGAGATTTTGGGCTCTATTATCAACGGATTTGCTTTGCCACTCAAGGAGGAGCACAAGCTTTTCCTGACTAGAGTCCTGATCCCTCTCCACAAGGTCAAGAGTCTGTCGATGTACCACCCACAACTGGCATACTGTATTGTGCAGTTCCTCGAGAAGGACGCCGGACTCACTGAAGAGGTAAGCCGCCTTGCTGACCCTTTCCGCGATACGCTTTCTCGCATCGATGCGTTTGATTTTCACGAGTCTAACAAAGTTCAGGTTGTCCTCGGCCTGTTACGCTACTGGCCAAAGACCAACAGCACCAAGGAGGTTATGTTCCTTAATGAGGTAGAGGATATCTTTGAGGTGATGGATCCGGCTGAGTTTGCGAAGGTGCAAGAGCCGTTGTTCCATCAGTTGGCTAAGAGTGTTGCTTCGCCGCACTTCCAGGTCGCTGAGAGAGCACTTTACTTCTGGAACAACGAGTACTTTTGCAATTTGGTCAGCGATAATGTGGAGGTCATCTTGCCGATCATGTTCGCGCCATTATATGAGAACAGCAAGGGTCATTGGAACAGGTATGTGTCAGCATTGGCCGCATACAAAGAATTCATTTTGACTAACTGTGTCTTTGCAGAACGATCCACGGTATGGTCTACAATGCCATGAAGCTCTTCATGGAGATCAACCCACAGCTCTTCGACGACTGCAGCCACGAGTACACCGAACACCAAAACTCCGCCGACGCAAGAAAGGAGGCTCGCGATGCCAAGTGGAAGTCCCTCGCCGAGGCAGCAGCCAAGGCCAAGACCAATGGCGCTACCGCCATTCCGGCCAGTGTCAGCCCAGCAAGTGCCGGAGAAAACGTGTGGAAGAAGTTTGCTAAGCAGCCAGCGCTTGAGGAGGAGAGTGTCGAGGACAGTGCGAAGAGACTTGAGGGGTTGAAGTTAAGTCAGGTGGATTCGAGGGAGAAGAAGTCTGGATCTGGGAGGGAGAGGCAGGGGAGTGTGGGAAGTGCAAGGAGTAGTCAGAGATGAGCTACTGGCTGAAAGGATAGAGAGGAGAGTTTGATGGCTTCATAACGGAGATCTCTTGGGTCGATTTGCATGTCGGAGTTTAGGAATGCCATCGCCTCAAGGTCAAGTCATTATCGGGCCATGTCACATGTGGTTTTGGCTTTGAGTATGTGGTGGTGGAGTGGGAGTGTTAATTGCTACTTGTTCCCAGTGTAGTATTTCGGGGTTGTGGATGTTAGAGTGAAGTACAAGGTTTGGAACGCGAGTACAAAAGTGCGAGCGAATGTTAAGGTAGCTGAGCGTAGGGTGTAGTACTTACAATCGAAATGTGAACAGAACCTTTCTATGCTTGATTATGTGCTGGAATGTGTGTGTGCCGCCCATGGTGGGAAACCTTTCTTCGTGAGTGCTTGGAGCCGTAACTGGTATAACCATGTTGCTCAGAGGCAGATACTGCCACCACATTCCACCGAGTCGTTCCACCGAGTCATGAAATGTTCTGTTGTGGGCTGAATTGGGTGGTGCTCCAGAGTCGAACTTTAGGTGGGTTCAATGATCCGTTGCTGGCTGTGCATTCTTGACAGCGACGAGGTCGTCGGCTGTCTGAGTTCCTGCAGATACCTTGGTATTTGACACTTGGTGTTGGCGAATCTGTTGCGGCTGTAACAGCGGTCTGTGAGTTGGCTGTGCCCGATCAGCTTTCGCCGAATCAGCCATCCTGCCGACTTTTGATGACACGATTGGAAGATGCAAAATCAACTAGAGTAGGGGCAATGATAGAAATGTGTTCGCTCATCACGAGTACCGTACTCAGTATATATGACTTTTTTGGCCCTCCCAAAGGCGAGGGTGTGTGCAGCGCAAGAGCCTCATGCAGTTAAGCGCCGAGTTCCTAGCAGTGTTGGTAGAGTCCGCACTCGCGCGTGAGCTCAGCTTTGCTGAGTCCGGATCTTGAGTCATGGATTCATCCGAGTTCATGAGTCCAACTTTACGCAATGGAAACGCGCTTGTTTAACCTTTCAAAGTGGTTGTAATAAGGACAACAGCGTTCCAATATCAGTGTCTCGCTTAGCGCCAAGTCAAACGCAGCGGGAATTCCAGCAATAGATCTAGCTTCTTGGAATACATCTGATTTATGGGGCACAAAATGGGTTAGTAGCCACTTTAGCTTCTAAATTTGCCTTGGCATTGGACTCGACCATGAGTGCGACGGATTCATGCCCACCAATGGTCCCGAGCTATATGATACATCACAACCTCCCATTTACCACCAACTCTGCAGTCGCGGAACCACACGAGATGTTCGCTTACCAAATAATCAATGGATGATATCTTTAGTCCCTAGGACATATCCGGGCCAACTTACGAAAAGGCGACTACGAACAGCAAGTTTTGGAGACACCACAATTCAAAAGATAGATCACCGCAGCGAAGCCTCGTTTCTCCAGAACTTTTTGATTATGCAATTATCTAAAGCCTATGCCTCCTCCTTCTTCCATATCAAGACATGATGTACCCGCAGCTTCTCAGAAAGATACAGAAAGCCTCTCCATATGAAGTCATGATCCTCCTCAACGCCAAAACGCCACGCTAAAGCAAATCTCTCCATGCATCGTCTACACTCCTCTCTACTCTTTTCCCTTCAACTTCTCAACTTCTAAGCCTCAGTCCTCGACCTCGCCTCAGCCTCTACAAATACCCCATCCACATAGTCTCACCCGCAGCCAACGCCTTAACATCCACCGCCCTCCCTACCAAATCAACCACAGTCTGACAAACCGGCAACCCCCTTCCCGGCGCCATTCCAAGCGCCTTCGCCCTCCTAACAACCTGCTCGGAATTAACCCCCACCGTCTCCCTCAGTCTTTCCGCCCCGCTGGTCTGGCCTGGGGCCCCTCCCGGCTCCGCGAGCTCCCGAGCGCGGTGTTGTGAGGTGAACCAGAAGATCATCTCATCCCTGACCCACAGCGCAATCTGGCCTTCGAGCTCGCCTTCACGTTCGGTGAGTGCGCGGGCAATTGACTGGACGCCGGTGACGAAGATGCCTTCCGTAGCTGATGGACCCATGAGTGTCTGAATAGACGGCGTAAGACGGAACTGCACAGCCTCGCTGTTATGGAAGACCGGTTTAGCATTGCTCATACTCGCCAAGAGTTCCGATCCCCAAACCATACCCGTGGCCCTGCTGATATTCAACTTGCTCGGGAATCTAGCGGTCATGAATAAGATATACGTCATGAAAGTCAACGCCGAGTACTGATAACTAAAAGCGCGTCTAAAGAGCCAGAAATCCGCAAACGTAGGATACGTCTCCTTAAAATAATCAAGCATAACCGTATGTGGCGCCCACCGCTGCTGAATCGCCATAAAGATCTCCAACCTCGCATTCGCCGCATCAATAACCGGCGGAGGCGGTGCTCCGGGATTAGCTTGTGCCGCCGCCTGCGCTACTGCTGTGGCTTGTTTCTGGGATTCTGCCAAGATGCGCAGCTTGTCGAGGGAGAATAGTATCGGGTCATCCTTGGAGATTTGCGCTTTGCGGCAGTGGTCTTCGAATATACCTTGGAGACTGATGTAGGTTGCGTCGTCTTGGACCATGCGGACGTGGGGCGACATGGGAATCATGAGTGGGAGGTGGAAGTTGAGGTTCCTGCGCCTCGACTCCTTCTTCTTGGAGAGCGTTCCGTTGAAGTGGCGAAAGAGCTGGAGGATCCTCTCCTCGCGTCTGCAGTGTCTAGCGGCAGGGTGTTGAACAGCCCAAGTACTGACGGAGCCGTCGTGACCACGAATCCTGAGCCGACGATGACAAACACCAATAGCGCGCACCAGGTCAACATCAGGCAAGAAACGCTCAATCCGGATGAAATCCTGGTTCTTATCCTTATGCATCAAATACTGACCTGGAACCTCCACCTCATCAAACTTAACAAACCTAAACTCGCTCAAATGTCCCGAGAACATCTCCAAGTTATGGTGTAAAGCGCGATGATCAAGCTTCGCCTCAAACTTATCCCTCCACTTTCTCAACTTCTGGATGTACTCATACATCGTCGGCTTGGTCTCCACAAACTCAGCTTCAAAGCTCTTCCTAATATGTGCAGGAAGAATCGTCTCCGCGAAGCGGGATATGTTCATCTCTGTCGCAGCCGGAAGCTTGACATCTTGAGCATACGAAGCTGGGTTGCGCTGGACATACGACAACGCGTCGTTGAGAAGTGCGTTGATAAGACGGTACGCATCCTCATCAGGCGGACACTTAAAGTGCTTTGTGATCTGATCAACCATAGTCTCCATGCTCAATGCCAACAAAGGGAAAGCAGTCTTGAGCACCAAAAGGACCTCCTCAGTATGCTCCCACGGCATCTTGCGAACCGGAGGAGCAGCATTTGGCGTCTGGGGCGGCTGCGAGCCTGCAAGCTGAACTTGCTGTAACTGCTGTTGCTGGCCCATCTGGCTGGGCTGTTGCTGCTGCATTTGTCCTTGCTGCTGTTGTTGACCCATCTGACCAGGCTGCTGCATCTGGCCCTGCATATTCGGTTGCAGCATGCCGGGGTTGTTCGGTGCCATCATCGGGTTGACATCCTGCTGCTCTTCGGCCTTAACCTGAGAGCCATTTGACGTGCCAGTGTTGCCGTTCAGAGCAGTGTTACCAGTAGCCATGCCATTAATGCCGTTGGCAGTGCCCGGCCTGGAACCAGCTGAGCTACCAGGTCTCTGCAGCGGCGTCATCGAGCCCCCTTGCGGTGTCTGCGCCTGCTGAGGAGACTGTGCTTGGCCTTGTTGTCCGACTTGAGGAGACCCACTTTGGCTAATCTGCCTCTGACCTTGACTAGCCTGGTTAGCAGCGCGCATAGCTCTCTCGCGTCTTGCTCTCTCCTCCTTGCCTTCTTGACTCTTTTTGATCGCAGCCATATCCTCGCGGTTGGTCCTAAGCATGAAGTACAATGCCTGAGGATAGCTCTTCGCAATCTTAGCCAATAGCGCATGAGCTTTAACTGCTTCTCTATGGCCTAATCCAGTCAAGAGCTGTGGAATGAAGGTGATCCAGTACCAAACTGGCGTCTCGCCCTTATAAGCATCGAAGGTCTCCGAAAGCGAGTTCGTCGAGTCGTCCAGAGACAGAAGCCAGAGGATGCGAGTGAGTAGCTTTCTAGACTTGGCAGACTTGTAGAGTCCGGCCGCCTCGAGGTAGCAGCTGAGAGCATTGCGGGCATAATCGTAATTCTGCGGATTCTCCTTGAACATACGGTCGTTGTAATAACCCCACTCAGCCCAAGCCTTCGGAAGTTTAATGTCAAAGAACAACGCCATACCGAAGGCCTCCTCCGCCTCTGACTTCTGACTCAGCTTATCAAGGAACATGCCCTTGAGAGTATAGAACTCAGCCTTCTGCTGAGGACCGAAATAGTTCAGGTTCGTATTGTTGATAACATCCAGTCCCTGATTCAGCTCGCTCTTATCCTGATAATGGCACTTGGCCTGCTCTCTTAACTTCAAGAAGGCCTCTTGAATCTCAATGTTCGGCAGGGTATAGATCCTTGACAGCTGGTTGATCGACACATCGAACAACTGGTGCTTTCTAGCCACATGCGCGAACCTATTGATGATCCATGCCGTCTCATGATATCCTCTATACGCAAAAGACGCCGCACCACCATTAACATTCTGCCCACCCTGCGGCAACAACGCAAGATACGTAGTGTTGATAAGCGTAAAGATGTGCTGCCGCCAAGTCACCAAATCCTGCCACGCCATAATATCATCCCACACATTGGGCAACCTATCTCTCCAGGTCCCCAGCAACAACTTTAGCTCCCCTGACTTTGAATCAAGGTTCTGCTGATTCGTTTGCGCAAGGCTTTGGCAGATAACACTCGCATCATGCAGCTCCACCAACTGCTGAAAGTTCTGCAGGAGCGGAATATGCGCATTCGTGATCCGCTTAGGCAGCTGATGCCACTTCCTGATGCTGAGCTGAATACTCTCATCGCACACCTTGTTGAACTCCTGCTGGGCCTCCGTCTTATTGTGCAGTTTCAAGAGCGACATGAAGCTTTGGAAGAACATGCGCCTCGGCGTCGGGGCATCCATAACACCCTTGATGAGGCCATCGAGCTGTTCTCTCTGCTCCGCGTTCTGCCACATATCCGAGTTGCGCCAAGCACATTCAAGAAGTAAGTCTTGGAAGTTTTCGTGCTTGGCGAAATCTTGGAGGATATCCCACTGCTGCAGTTTCTGCGCACAAAGCACCCAGTGATCTTCCCAGAGCATGTACTCGCTCGGAGAGAATGGGATAGCGCCGGTACGGGCCTTGATCTGGGCTTGTTCGTACATCTTCTGTGCGCCGTCCCACATGCCATTCTGCTCACAAGACAGCGCAGCATTCGTCTCCACGAACTGACAGCGGCGACGCCAAGTGCCGTAGAAGAGATCATCTTCCTGAAGGCCGGCATACATCTCCACCAAAGCATCAAGGGTGCTCTCCATAACAGCCTGAGTTTTAATCTGGGGGTTGATAGCCTCTTCCTCAAGACTAACCAGGGCAGTATACCAAGCATCATAGCTCCTCGCCACGAACTTCATGACATGCGGTGGGATCTTGCAGTCCGCTCCAGCCTTGACACTTCCCTCAAGTAGTGACTGGATGACATTAGGCCTCTTATCAATCTGTCTAGAATGATAATCCTTCGTCGTCAATGTGACCAGTCCGCGCTCAAGGTCCATCCTCTCATCCTTGGCCAATGTAGACCAGAAGATTGGGAAGAGCGCAACCCACAACTCATGAGCCGTTGTGGAATCCAGGTGCTGCATTTGAGAAAGCGGTTCCATAATATCCGCTACGGTGACCTTGCCCAGATCATGCACGAAACGGCGATGACCAGCCATCAACTCATCGAATTTACCATCATCGATGAGATCTGGCTGTCTCTGATCCGGTCTGTAGTTGCCGAACAGCAAACTGGCAGACATGCACTTGACATCCTCGTAATGAAGACTGATAGGCTTGCTCATCTCCAATGCACCGATGAGAATCTGCGATGCTTGAGCCAACCAATAGCTGTCGGCGAGCGTGTCCCAGTTCTGGCTGTTGATAATGTAAAGCAGTCTGGTGCTGGCGGCAGATGACTGGGACTTGTCGAAGATGGCCATAAAGCGGTTACGCATGTCGACGTCTTGAGCTCTAGTACCGATCAAGAATGCATGCTCCATGCGCACCGTCAGCTCCGTCCTGGTGATTCTTCGATCCTCATAGATTCTAATAACGAGCTCCAAGAAGCCTCTTAACATAGTCTGATCGGCGCGATTCTCGAACGTCAACATTTTGTGAAGGACGGCAGTCTTCTCTTTAAGGGTTGGCCAAGAACCCTCGCTCTTGAACACCCAGGCGTCGACCATCTCAAGGATCTTCAAACACAACTTATTGTTATGCGACTTCTCAACGAGCGTGGCAAGCACAGAGAGGTAAGGACGACGATTGTCGCCCAACACCTCCATCCTCACCTGCATGATATCAATAGCCTTCAACATCAACTCCGTCTGAATCCTCAACTCATACTCAGACATAATGCCCGGCTGCTCGCTCGCTGCCACTACATGTGGCGGAACAGCACTCTGCTGAGCCAAGGCCGCATAATGCGCCACATGTTCCCTCGCTAACTTAGTCTGCAGCGCGCGCATGATAGCCGGAATATGCTGGTCCATCTCACTTGGCTTCCTCAAGCTCAAGGTCCAGAGGATATTGATACCAGCGATATAGTTCTGACTACTGAGCGTCTCAGTCGCAGTGCTCGACAAGAAGCTGACGATCTCAGAGGTAGAAGCTTCAGCCTCCCCTTCCGCATCGCCATCCTCCATCGGCACATCATCCGGCACCGCATCAAGGACCCTCTTAAGTATCGGCCTCAGCGGCATCCCCTCCTCAACATCGCCCAGGCCTTTTCCATGAAGACAGTCCTGAATCTCTTGGTTCTCGCTCTTCACTGACCTCTCGACAAGCTTCTGAATATGGCTCATATTTTTCAGCACGAACTCATCGCTCTGGCTATTCAGAATGATCCTCAGCACCTGCAGCGTAGAAATCATATTCGTAATAAACTTCTCATCGGGCTTCTGCCCGTTTACAGCGGGATGCTGGGCGCCACCCTCCTTCTTCTCGCTTGCAAGCGCTTGACTTGTCTTATCACTAGCAAGGAAGAATTCAGTGACGGCGGGCATCAGATCAATGTCCACGTCTGCCCAGTATTGCGGCTGTAAGAGGTTCTTCAGCAGCACAAGAGACTTATTAATCATATCCGTGCTGGGGCTAACAGGGATCGGGTAGCCGGATGCTTGACCTCTGTCACGGGCGCTGGGCAGAGGATATCTCTCTGGTAGGCCAGCGATGAATTCGACGAGGTATCTGATCATCTTTTGACGGAGAGGAAGTGGGATCTGGTACTCGTTGCTTGTTGACGCAGCAATAATTTGGCGGGTGGCGTTTGGTGATGCAGGCTCGGCACCATTTGGACCGTCGATCATCTTCCTCTTCCTGCTTGGGGACTCTGAGCCAGAAGATAAGGCATCAGTAGCTGGTCCTGCGCCAGTGACACGACGCTTCTCCCACTTCCAGATAAGGTCCATGAGCTGCAGGACTAATCGTCTGCTCTCGTTGCTGGCCGATGTGGGGACAGCAACCTTGCGCAGGGAAGAAATGATGGCGATTGTGAAGCGATCTCTATTCTCGTAGAAGAGATCTGGATGGCGAACAAGGAAGTGCAAGATGCTGCTAACAGCCTGCACGTTGCCGCCCTCCTCGCTAAGAATCCTCCTAGCACCGCTAACCCATGGTGGAATGGCTCTTGGCCCGCCCTCGGCGCCTCCTGGAGCAGTCAAAACGCCACATCTCTTTGGCAGCACAGGGGCAAGCAACTCCAATGTCTGGCTGACAAGAGCACGTCCTTCGTTCTGGCTGGTCCTAAGCAGAGCACCATAGACTTGCACAACGATCTTGGCCGGTGTCTCATAGTGTGCTATGAAGTACCCAATGACAACATACGCGGCATACTTCGTAATTACATCTTCCAAACGGATATACGTCCAACCAAACTTAATAATATCCTTCCTCGCATCCGTTAAAATCGCATGATAATACTTCACCAACATCGCCGACAGCTGCAACACCTCCATCCTCGTATGATCAATCCCCGCTAAC
Source organism: Antarctomyces pellizariae (assembly GCA_010623925.1). Taxonomy (NCBI): domain Eukaryota; kingdom Fungi; phylum Ascomycota; class Leotiomycetes; order Thelebolales; family Thelebolaceae; genus Antarctomyces; species Antarctomyces pellizariae. The sequence goes on along the minus strand of WCAA01000023.1, from coordinate 17,460 downwards.
GCGGGATCCTCTGACTGATCCAACGGGCTTGGTCCTGACGTCGGTTTCCATATCTTCGTGTGCACACTCTCAATCACCTGCCTATCAATCAATCTCGGGCCCTTACTCTGCGCATTCAGCGGCCACGAAACCATGACATCTCTAGCAATGATAGGATTGACGAGATAGTGCAGCACAAAAGCTTTGGTCTTCTGACTTGCCTCCTTGCGGGCATAGACTTCGAGTGCGCGCAGAACGATGGATTTCCAGTACTCCACGGAATCGCTGCAGATGATGTGCTTATACACATAAGCGAAGAACTGCGGACTTGGCTTCAGCTCGCCATTGGTGATGCTATCGACAATCGTAAAGAGCATATCCAGCTCTGTAGGCTTGACTTCTAGATACCTGGTGAACATAGAAATGAGTTGCTCACCGGCCTGTTCAGCCGGAAGACGATACGCAGGAGTGATAGAGTGATTCCTTAGATGCTGCTCCAGGTGCTTACCAACAAGTCTGAACCACATAATAGCACCCTTATCATCCATCCACTTCTCCGTGCCCTCGAACTGAGTGATAGAGTGCATGATATTGATAGCATTGATGAGCGACGCGTACTTGGACTCCCTATCCGGCGAGCCCAGGTCTCCACAGTTCTTGATAAGCATATTAACACTGCCCACCACAACGCGGCGGAGAGGCTCAGAGCCAGGATCCTCAAGGATCTGCGCGAATAGACGGCCGTACTTCTGGTCTTCGATCTTGCCGAGGAAGAACATCCAAACCTCATTCGGATAACGATTAAGGTATTTGTACAGTGGTGCGCGGAAAGGACTGCTCCTTGTCCGTCTCAGATCACCTTCGAGCTGGAGTACGATATCTATCAACCTCTCCTTGAAGTGCTCTGCTGCAGGTGGCAAGAGATGGAAAGTATGGAAGACCATAGCGATGATCTTCATCTTCTCATTCTGCTCCACCAAGGTAAAGCTTATGCGTTGCAACTCATTTGGCTCCGCAAGGACCTTGATATGATCCAGTAATCTGGAGCCGATCTCGACCTTGAAGTACGTGGTAAGCAATTGCAGCAGTCTGGCCAAGCCATCAAGACCATGACAGCTCAGTCTTCTCGGATCCTGCAGATTCGCCAGTACAGGCCTCAATCCGTTCTGCAGAAGATCCTTCGGCAATTTCGTCTGCGCAGACAGGACCCCCTTCAGCGCATCATTAGCAGCCTCAATCGTCTCCTTGGCTTCCGAGTACAGGCACTTGAAGAAAACAGATACGATCTTCGTCCTTGTTGCATTGGATGGACCCTTGGCAAACTCGTCAAAGTTCATAGCCGTAGTCAGCATCTTAATACATGCCACTCTCAGGTTAATTATCGCCTCATGCGTCCGATGTTCCGCCGGCTTTCCAGCAAGCGACTCATCCTGTGCATCAGCCAATGCCAAGGACTCAAGTAATAAACGATCGAGTTGCGACTCGAAAGGGATGAAGTCAGGCTTCAAGCCAAGGCAGTATGTCACGGCGTCAATGTAACCAATCTGGACGGCGAACGGCAGTGCCCTCAACGGTTTATTGAAAATCGGCGTCAGGAGATGATCCTTCTGTGGCGTCAAAACCTCCCAAACCTGCGCACCAAGATTCTCCGCAATAATCTGCAGAGACCTCTTTGAAGTCTCGCGCACATGCTTATTCATATGGCTCAACCCATTACCAAACAAATGACTCAGATGTGGAATGCGATTTGTATTATGCGGTTTCGGGTGTCCCGGTACTGGTGGAGGCGGAGGTTGGATATCCTCCTTCTTCTTCCCCTTCGTGACTCTCTTGAGCAGAATCTCCAGGGTATTTTGTGCACCAATGCGTGTTTTGGCTGGTAGATCTTGTGGCATATCTTTGATGACATAAAGCAGTGCCTTGACGTACTCATGCTGCCTCTCCCCAATCCACTGGTCACCCATGTCGAATTTGGTGATAAGGAGGTTGATACCCAGACTACCACCAGCCTTGGTGAACCACTCCTCCTTATAACAGCTGTGGCAAAAAAGCATGCTGAGGTAGTGGAAGAACATCGACCGTCCAATCATCGTCTCGCCACCAAAGATAATAGCAGTGGTATCATACACCTCCTTAAACGCCCTCTCGCCCGCCTCCCTAACAACAATAAAGTCGCTCGCCAGAGCCTCAACAATGGCATCAGCAAGGACCCTACTATCGATCACCAACGGCCCCTCGCCGGCCTTGACATCGAACGGTTGACGCTTAAACTTCATCTCCGCCAGCGAATGTCCGACTTCCAGGATCGCAACATGCTGACAGATCTGCAACAAAAACGCCATCGCCTCATCCCTCAGCTCTGGCATGGACGCGGCATAGAACAGCGACTTCAGAAGTTTAAGAAGGACCTCCCTCTCTGCATCCTTCTTTACAACACTCTGTTCCCTATGCAACGTCTCCAGTTGCGAGAAGTCGGCCATGCACTCCTTATTCAACAAATCTTGTGCCTGCAGTCTCACTAACCTCGCAAAGTCTTCGGGCAGGTTGTCATACCCTATCCGAAGCTTGACTTGAGCTGTGATAAAGTGCATTGCTTTAGCCTTGTAGTAGCCGTCGTTCTTCTTAGCTCTCTCGCCCTTCGGTACTTCTGATAGTTTGCGGATGGCGAGCTCGATACCAATTTCTATTGGGTATGCGCGCTCCTTCTTGCTGCCGTTGAGCTTGAGGTCGATACTCGAGCGATCATCGCTGTATTGTTTGAAGTCCAGACCAGGCGTGCCGGTCATGAACTTGCGGTTGCGGCCACCCAGTTTACCGAGGATACGCATAGTGGTGTGGGCGTGGAAATGAGAGTAAGGATTTGGACGGAGGTGGTCGAAGAGGGCAGTCATGACTTCGTCAATGACAGGGGCCATGATCGGGTCAAGGTAATCGGCTGTGAGGTTATCGACACACAATTCTAATGTGCGCAGACCTTGGCCGACGAGGTCGGAGCCAGCGCGAAGTGCAACCACAAGAGGGCGCATGAGGTAGCTTAGGTGTGGGAGAAGGTTGGAAAGGCGTGCTGGGACCGTAAGGCAGAGCTCAACGTAGAGGTCGCGGTCTGATGGTTTCCGTGCAGCCATGAGGAGGTTGTTAAGGACTTCGAGGAGCATCTCGAGGAGCGGCAGGATCTGCTTGTAGAGATGTTCGAACTTGCCGCCGCCTATGGAGCGGAAGAGCGATCTAAGCAGAAGGAAGTAGTTCATGGGCTCTTCGGCTGTAGTGGAGAGCTCGATGGATTTGGTTATGATATCGATAACGTGAGGAAGTAATACCTGCTCGTTCTGGTTCGAGAAGAGTGTTACAGCCATGAAGGCCAACTTAAATAGGCGAAGCAGAATAGAGCTCTTCTTGATATCCGCAGTGCCTACCTGGTCGATGCGATCCATCAAGAACTGCAACAGCATACCCGCAAAACTTGGGCTCGTCGCTTCCGACGCGAGAAAGAATTGTGGAACATGCAGTAAGGCAGTGTGCTCGAAGATCATCTCATACAGGTGCGGAATCTCCTGGTGGAAGACCTCGTGGAAGGTGGCTGGATCAATGCAATGGAAGACAGTAGCGAAAGTCTCAAGGAGATCCTTCTCTTCCTTGCCCGCAGAAGTCATGTAATGGTTTGCCATGAACTCGACAGGAGAGGAGTATTGCGACTCTGAAGCTGGCTTCTCAATCTCGTAGTACCTGAAGACGTAGGCACCTTCGCGGAAAAGCTTGATGATGACCTGAACCTCCTCCGCGGTGAAGCCGTATGAGACTTCTTGCCAATGTGCAGGTGCATTCGCAGCATCGACTGGCATGCCGACGTTGCAGGCTTTGAGCTGATAGAAAGTGTTCTTGAGACCGTTCATCAAGTTCTTGAACAGAAACTTATTGTCTGCCACTGGATCGGCACCACGATCTCTTGGGTTCGTAGTTTTGATCGGCGTCGCTGTGAAGATATCGACTTCGTCCCAATCCGGACGATGCTCGGTATCCGCCAGATAGTTGTCCGGTGCACCCTCTGCCTTCAGCTGCACATACAGTTTCGACAGCTTGACGGCATTAGGATATTGCTTGTTCATCGCTGCAAACTTGTCTCCGATAGCGTTGAGAATCATGATCAGGTAGTGTCTAGCATCCTGCTTATTCTCCATGCGAGCAATACACTCTGCCATGTTTAGCAGCAGCTTTGCGCTCATAGTCTGGAAACTGGTGCCTGGAAAACTGTCTTGAAGGTTCCTCGTATACACCTCAACCGTCTTCCGTATTTGGCCTGCATCCAGCTGATCTCTGACATGATGAATCAGGTCTGCCAACATACTGTATGCCAACGGACGCATCGTCTCGTAAACCGTCAGGCCATCTCCTATCAGCGTCCTCTCGTCAAGCAGCTCATCGATCTTGGTCAAGAACATCTTCCTGAAGTTGAAGTTGATGATGTGACGAATAGCAACCAAGAGCTCCTTCCTCGACGCGCTCTTCTCCCTTGGGCAGTCCTTCAACAGCCGCACCACGATGTCCGGCAAACTTACCAAGAAGTCCTGCAGCTGGTTTGCGTAGACCCTGAGAAGGTACGCTAAGAAACTCATAGTCTTGACCTGCGCCGTGATGAACTCTCCAAATGCCGCGCGATTCCTTATATTCGGGCTGACGCCTGTGAATATCTCTCCCTTCGCCTTGGCCTGCTCGTGCGCCTCCGCTTGTGGCTTTGCCTGCAGCATAAGCACCTCCTTAATCAGCGGCACGAACTTCTTCACGTTCGGGGACACGCTACTCCGATACACCTGGAATATGGACACCACAATGATTGGGCATTCAGCCAGCACCTTAAAGCTCTGCATGCCCTTCATCAACGGCCTAGTCTGCTGGCTCGGATCCGCGCCTAAATCAGAAACCACTGAGCCACCAGGCGATCCAGGGCGCGGGCTCTGAAAGTTCCCGCTACCTGGCGTAGAGGGTATGACGGCGTTGCTCTGTACCGGACTTGGGTTGTTGAGTTGCGTATCCACCACCTGCTTCATGTCGTCGAACATCTCTTGTATCATGGTCAAGAAGTCCTGGACCTGTGTATTCCCCTCTATGGTCAGTATCCGGCTCTGATGGCGCATGATATCCATGATTGTTTTGACGCATATTATCGCATTGTCCTCGTTCTCGACCTTCACAAGCTCCATGAGCAGGTTCAGAACATCGAGGGCGTATGGTTCGAAGACATCGGGTGGGTTGGTCGGTAGACGATGTAAGATCTCGAGGATGCAATTGCGGAGTCGTTGCTCGCCATTCGTGCTTATAAAGACTGGTGGCCCCTTGAGAATTGTGAGGAAGATCGGTAGGAGTTTGCGGAGGAAGGTTGGGTAGTTTTGAGGTGCTGTATAGTTTTCTAGTTGGTCGCGGAGTTGGGTTGCGCATTCTATCTTGAGCTTGATGTCTAGTACAGTTGTCAGCTTCCGGCCCCCTTATATGGCCCAGTAATGCTCTCGTTCAATGCGCTGGCAAAGGTGGTGATAGGTTGGGGTTGCCGTCGCATAGCTTCCAGTCGTCCCAGTCGTCCACGCAACCACTCGACAACGAACTTCGAACAATCCGAGCTTCCGCCCTGCGAGCCGCGAGTAGTATAGCTTACCTATATCATTCCCACTCAACCTCTGCACCACCAATTCAATAAACTGCGCCGACGCCATTTTACCGGCAGTCGTCCTGGCTGCGGATTCGAGATTCCGCAACCTCTCAGTTGACCACTCTCATGCGCAGTTGTAGCACTCTTCTAATCGTAGTAATTGCTTATGTATGTCGCGCAAAACCAATTCTGTATTCTGTATGTATGTAGTATTCGTCTAGGTAGGTTACAGAAGAGGTGCTTCGTCTTTTGCGGGGTGATGGTGGTAAGTGGGGTGGTGGTAGTATAATGGTGTCTATCTCAGAACCGCACGAGTAGACGCGATTTCAGTCGCGAAAGGCTAGAAATTCAGGCGGGGGGCCTCCCAGGTCAATCGATAAAAGGCTGTCACGTGATTATGCTAGGCTCCTTTGCGTTGGGGAGCTTGCTGGGGCCGCCCAATGACATAGTTGACAGCTAATGCACGGCTCTGTCTCTGGAGGGTGCTTAGGCGAGGCTGATGGGGGGAAGAAAGGATTTTCCGGCCAACGACAATGGTCGGAGGAGGCTTCTTCTGTGAATAGATGGAAGGGTTGAAAGACATATAAGTGCTACAGATACGATTACACAGTAAGAGCAGTGGTAGAACGATTTCATTCACGTATCAATGTAGTCAATTACTCAGTTGCAATGGTTCATTATTGCCAACTGCCTCATATCAGACCCATGGATATACCATACTCTCTAAATCATCTCGAGGACGACGCGCTCAAAGTAAAACCCAGATGTAACTCCATATCCATTCGCGAGTCACTTAGATCTGCGTTGCTGTTAGTAATTGTTCTTTCGCATTGATGACAAGAGGAAGGGTGGTTGGCACTTACGAATGCGGCGATGACGGCGATGGCAATCAATTGGAGGCCAGCCAAGTCGGTGATGACGTTTGAAGAGCTGGCACCAGTGAATGGGACGGCGTCGGTTGGAGTTGGAGTGGCGGATAGAACCTCGCTACCAGTGGTAGTAGACGTAAAAGTGACAACAGCAGTGCTGCTGGAATTCTTGACGGATGAGGTATCCGCAACGTAGGTTGGGACAGTGTCAGAGACAACTGGAGTGGAAGCTGGGATGTCAACAACATCAGTTGGAGTCACGACAACCTCAGAGGCGGTAGCCTCTGATGAAGTGGTAACAACAACCTCCAAAGAGTTGATGAAGTCAGTGTATCCTGGGACGGTGAGGGTGGTGCAGATGGTAGAGAGAGTATCGCCGATTGGGCCTAAGAAAATGTTAGTATTGATTCACAACTGAGGTTATGAATCAACTTCCCGGCTGGAGTCTCAACAGCTGGGCTGTAAACACCGAGGGTGCTCAGCTCAGCAGCCAAGTCGACGATGGTCTGCGCTGGGACAAGCTCGCTTCCGGCAATGTATCCGCCACCGTGGCCAACACCGCCAACGTACTCTGGGACGACAGCAGCCAGGTCGTGACCCTCGTGGGCAACAACGAATCCGCCACTGAAACCAAGGTAGTGGAGGGCGCCAGCGACGGCGAGAGACTTGACGAAAGTGCGGAGGATCTGCATCTTAAAGGTGGTGGTGGGTGTTTTGGGTGACTTTGTGTTGATGGATTGATGTAGTGGTAAAAGGAAGGAGCAAGATGGGAAAGCAAAGACTTTTCGATAATGTTGTGTGATGTTTGTGTGTGGTAGCCGAATATCGAGAAACGAGAAGAATCTTCCTCATCGAGGGTGCGTCGGTGTTTTAATTTAAACTGTGGAAATTCTTCGCGTGGGCTAAGCGAGGTAAAAAATGAGAATGGGGGCGTTGGCCGCCTGTTTCTTTGGGCAGAAACTTGACCGGGGTCTTGAAGTGCTGGTTACGTGAGTTGGAAGTGTAGAGAAAGGTTGGAGAGTGCTGAACGTGTTGTATCGTTATGGTGGTCTGGTCGTTGAAGCGGATTTGCGGTCTAATGATGCAAAACTCTCCTGCCGTGCATAGCACAGAGATATATTACGGTTTCAAACCCACCACACCACAATCGACATGCAGATTGAGATGTAAATAGAGGAAACTGTGAAAAAACAGTTGGCATCAAGCCTTCTTTGTTGACTTTATGTTTGGGTTGATGTGTAACATCTGTCCTGCACGCGCCTCCCAAACCCAACAACAACAACAACCCCTCCCTCTCTCAGCACCATCAACATGCAAATTGAGGTGCAAATGGACACCCAAATCGAAAAATCTATGGCAAAGCCAATTAGCATCAAGCGTTCTTCATCGACTCCTTTTTTGAGTCGATGCAGGGCCCAGCATTGACTGAGTCGTCGAAGTCTAGGTTGAAAATTTTGAACCAAACCGCTTAATAAGCTAACGCTTCTGGCCCCAGTCAGAACCGACATAGGAATTGACATCTAAATTGTAATATTTACAGGGAGGCCCATTAGCGTCAAGCACTATTTGATAAACCCCATTCAACCCAGATTGATGCAGTGGCACAAGATTGATATAGTGATTGACATCTAAGTTAAGATTTCTGGGACAAAACCGATTAGCAGTGGACCCAGTTCTTCGTCCACTTAAGAAAACACCAAAGTTGAAATGGTAATCGAAGCCTGAAGGGGAAACCATTGATGAAACTGATTGACATCGAAGCCTTACCTTGTCATTCACCAAAGGCAGCTTTCTTGGCATACCAATAGAGACCTAAATTGAAACAGGTAGGGGTAAATCGGTTAACGGCTGACTAACACCACGAAATTACCAGAACTGAGAAGATAAGCAATGTCTGGATTGAAAAATCCAACGGAAATCGGTTAGCTAAGTATGAATTGAAAAAAACCCCTGGGAAAACAAGTTAACATTTGACTATCAAATTGAAAATGATGTTGAAAATTTCATTAGCGAGCCGGGTGTCATTTGAGTCTTTGTGCTCACCGTCAGAATCGATTTAGTAGATGAAGTGGGTGTGTACAAATGACTAGGCGAGCGGGATAACACCTGGTTCTTTCTTTGCCATTCAAACACCCACCCACAACTTTCTCGGTATAATGCGTGAGATCTTGATTGGAAAATCTTTGAGAAAGCCAGCTAACATCTGAGTTATTGTTAACAAATCGTTTATCAGCCTCGTAGCGGATGCTAATCAATTGGGTACTTCTTCGTAAAGTTGAGCAAGAGTTTGGTGAAAGCTACCTTAATTGTCAACTAGGAAGGCTTACCGGTTAGACAAGCCGCCTTCCGTAAAAGACCTCTCTGAATCTTGCATTAAGCATGGCCATATTCAGATCCCGCGCAAAATGGCAGAAATGAGGGCTATATGGACCACTAGTTGGCAGGCGGCGGTCTGAGGTAGAAAGAGAACTTCATGTCCGTTTCCAATGCCAAGACGTGAACTCGAAACTGGTTGAAAAATCGACCTTTGGCTCGCTGAAGAACTTCCAAAAATTACAGCCGCTAAACTTGCAGAAAAAGCGGGCAGAAAAGTCGAGGACAAAATGTCAATCAGTTCCCTAACTGATATGGCAAAAGGATCAAGTGAGAAGCGAAATGAGCAGCCACTGTTCAACTGACATTTAAGTTGGCAAGTGGGAGTTTAGCCAAGCAAGGTCCTCCCATAATTCTAACTTTGGTGCTGTTTTGATATTGCTGGCTACCACTACATCTCGTTGCCGCAATCTAGCACATAGCTAATATATCTGCCAAGTAGATCAATCGTCGCATAGAAGAGACCTTGATCGAACGAATGTCCCAAGACTCCAGTTCGCCAGCTTCTATGCAACCCATTTCTATTTTCATTCTCCTCACTTTCCCTTTCCATATTGCCATGTTTTCCTGTCTTCCAAAACATCTTTTGACGTCGTCGTTTGCTGATAGACTGTTCTGTCCCCTGCAGCCAACTTAAGCAAGCCACTCTTCCTTCCGTCGTCCCATCCTTATCACAAGTCCTTCGTCTTCACTCCCAGACTCTTCCTCCCATCCATCCTTCTTATCCCTCATCGCCCAAACACCGCCATTCCTCGCCCAGCCCTGCGAGGCACCATACACCCCATCCTCTCTCGGGTCCGCTCCTCCCTCCAACGTCGCGTCCTCATGCATCCACGTCAACCCATTGTTCGCCTCCTCCAACGGAAATACCTCCCTAGCATATTCCTCCAACCCTCTCTGTCCCTCCCAAAGACTAATCGCTACGGACGGACAACTATCCTCCAACTGCCTAGAACCAAAGTACGGCGGCTGTCTGGCTGGATCCTGCCCGCCTAGCGAAAACAGTTTTTCCAGGGCGATGAGCTGGCGCTGGTAACCCGTCGGAATCTTGACACTAATCTCAATCGGTCCCCTAACGTAACGGACTGGGCGCCCGATGCCACGCGAAAAGGCTTCACAAGCATCCACCGGGCTCAGCATCTCGTAGGCGAGCGCCACCCTATCCTTACCCTCGCTCACCCAAGTGTCTCTCCCGTCCTTGATGAGTTGCAAAACGGCAGGTCCGACGTCGTGTTCGGCATCAAGCCAAGGCAAAGGAACATCAGGATGGAACGGCGCCTGCCAGGTGAACGAGCCGTCGGGTTGCAGCGCCATGCAGAAGAGAGGGTAGGGCAGGGAAGTGAAGTTGTTGTTGTAGATGCCAGTATAGACAAACGTTGCCGGGAGGTTGAGGCTGCGGATGTATTGTCCAACCTCAGCCTTGGCGCTCCAAAGAGGTAAGCTTGGCCATTCGGTGGTGGGTGGTGAGTGCGTGCTGTGGTCCGGCATAGAACTATAAATGTAATGTTTTATTTGTGGATTATTGGCACTTGCGGCGTCGGCGAGGGCCTTGCCTATAGCGACCTCGTCACCCCAGAATGTGGTGTTTATAAACGCCACAGTCGCACCCGCAAATACCTCCTTTATCAACTCCTTATTCACCATCTTAGTTGACTTGTTGTACAGGTCTCCCACTAAAACAGTCACATTCGGCAGACTGGCAATTTCTTGTGCTACTATGCCCTCCAGATTCCTCAACTGTGCCCTGACTTTGTAGCCCACTGCCGAAGCGACTCGGATAAACGAGGCAGCTTGACGGCCACTGCTGTTTACTACTGCTATTGTGAGAGGAGCCATCTTTGGGCGACGTGGTACTGGCGTGGCGTAGGGTTGGTAGTTATGGTGGTTCACGTGGTGGTGTGGGGCTTTACGGCTCGGTGCCGGACTCGTCGGCCTTGCGTTATATGTCCTTAACGCCTGTCTATGAACTGGAAGATTTGAGATGGGATATGGGTGAAGTATTGGGTTGTGTTGGTTATGAAGGGACTGGTGTAGAGGTATTGGAAGAGGTTGAGATGTTGGATATGATATCGGATGAGAAAAAGTTTGAGGTATAGGTTGGGAGAAGGTTTCTGGAATAGCTATAGATTGTGAAAGCTGTGAAATAGGTGCTGGCACCACAAAATCAAGAGAGAGGTAGCCCCTAGGACGATGCGGGATGGAGAAGTTGAGGTTGGAGAGGTCTGACCTCAGTGTTGCTGAGGGCATGAATTCTACTTTCTGTCGCTGCGAGCGAAGCGAGCCCGTCTAAGCTCGATACTCTCTCCAAACTCTTCGAAAGTCGTTAAAGTCCTTGAATTGTCGTACGATGGTTTTTTGTTTGTATAAACTCGAAGTGTAGCGGCTTCTAGTCCTTCGCTATTCACAATGACGAGCTTCTCAGCGTGTAATCGTAGGCACCTTGCAGCACAGGCTATATGTATGTCGTTAAAAATAGAACAACTGACAACTGTCAATTGTTGTCACCCCCGATTGGTGTATAGCCTGTGTTGTCAGGGCGTCTTGCTGGGCGTGATGGTGTCGCGAAGGAAGCGCCTTGTTGGTAGACTCTTATCTAATCTTTGTACCCAGGATGAAGGGGTCGTCGCAATCGTACGCTTGTCAACCGGTTGGTAGTGGAAGCTTGGAAGGTGTATTCTACCGGTGTCGTATATATCGTTCCTTGTTTATTGTCTCGCTCACTCGTCTTCTACTCGGCTTGAAATGAAAGAGGTACAGAAAAGTTCCCGTCGCAAGGGAGATGGCGAGGTGATGATTGTGATGTCCAGTTTTCTGCCCACGTATCCCTACTGAATGTGAGGGCGGTGTCTATGGTCTTCGGCCGTTTGGTGTGTATGGCGGGGTAGTGCGGAGTATAGCGGCGGCTATCACAGGTCCAAGCTCGGCGTGACCTTTTAATTGCGCGATTTGTGCAAAGTCTTCTCTTGGCCGACTCTTGATTATAAGTTGTGATGGCTCTTTGAGGATAGGAAGACGATATAGTGATATGCCAAGCACTTATGACGCTTTGGTCGGGTTCTAGATGCTGGTTTGCTAGGATGTAGGATTTCCTTATCTTTGCGCTCGAGCAGGAAGGAGAAGAGTGATGGTTGATGGGGTTCTTGGCGTTGAAGTTAGAGCTTCAGGTTCTTTTTCGTTTCTTGTTCGAGTAAAGGATAAGTCGTGCCAATCCTCCTAACAAGGGCATGTAAGGCAGGTTTATTTTCAGTTGTCTTCTTTATCAACAGAAAGATAGAGTGGTGGTGCCCTCAAGCGTCACTATCGCGAGCAGTCGGTGCAAGGTAATCAAGAACGAGTCGCTTCTCCTTCAGAAAAGGTCTGAGGGAGTTGGAGCTTCTTATACCACGGTAGCAGTTCGCGATGTACTCATGCAAGTTAGAACACGAGGCCAGAAAGTCTCTTTAGAACGGTACGGCGCGGTGATATGATGTAAGGCCGCGGTGGTGCAAGAGTTATGTGGTAATAGCTACAACTGTAGAGGTATCCGGCCCCTCCTAGAGCGTGACCTTGATGGGTACTCCATAAGTATTTAGGAGTCGATAACCGAAAAAGGTAGCACAAAGTGGCCGGCCACTTTGGCACAAGGACATCAGATGATGATACTTGGAATGATATCGCATATGAAAGACCAAGGTGCAGGCTTGCCGCACATGTGCGTGGAACTCCCATGTCGGTGCCTCTCGGCCTCTCAGAGAACGTGGAAATAGCCGCACTGTCATAGAAAGGTAATGCAATCGAGCAATCGTATGTAATCGGCGCCGTTAACGGGCCGGCCGCTGGGTCTGCCGTGGTAACCGAGCCGCATACTACATTCCTGATCATCCTCACGCCGGTCCTTCATGAGCCCAATTCACGTTCAAACACTCCTTGACAGCTTGAGACAACTTGAGATTTGGGGCAAACGATAGGCTCGATCACGAGAATTCTTGGAGGCTAGAACTAGTCTCGTATCGGTTGTTTACAGTCATGTGTGCGTACCATGTCGTTAGTTGTCTCTAGCCTTGCATGGCCTAGGTATCCGCATGGCAAGATCGAATTGAAAACTCACGATGTCCACTGTGGAGTAGTGGATGCTGCCACTTGCAGCCTTACGTAAGGGAACTCCATCTGTACGTCCGAGATTTTTCATCGTGAGGTTGAAAAGACGGCCGGACTGGCAGCTCGGCTTCATTCGGCACTGGAGTATGGTATGTCGTGCTCCATAGTGAAGGCTCAATATTGGAGAGATGGAGATGGCTTCCTTGTGTCCTCGCTGTCATCACTTGCTCGCCTGCGTAAGATGGCCAGAACAGAGTGAGCACTGGGGAGTGGGAGCTAGAAGGAAAATCTAGAAGTCTCAGATCGTCATCCGATCAAGCCACAAAGCTGCCAAACCGTCCGCCCAGAAATAGCCAAGGACCGATAGAAGCATCGCAGTTCACAACATCCTTTTCCCCATTATCAAGCTTTTACAGAAACCATTCCTGTGACTGCCGCTGGCGCGTTCCAGTCACTTCACTGACAGCGGGCAACCTAAATGGCGGGGAAGTCGGAGAACTAGATCTCGCCTCGAAACTTAGTGCGTTCGTCTTCACGCTAAACGGCTCCTCCTTGAGCTGACACTCGAGCTACTTCGTACCAGCCTCGCAGCTGCAAATTATGAGTACAAATGAGACTCAAGAAAACTCCTGTGGTGGTTCGCTGAGCACAAGCAAGTTTTCGTTCCTCTTCAATCCGTCCGGTCCCATATCCGCGGCGGTCCTTTCCCATCATTGATTGGTGTTTGTCATTGTCGAGGGGTAATAGCCGCGCGAGATATTTCTGTTTCCCGCCCCAAAAAAACTCCGTGCTCTCCGAAGTCACAGTGTCCTTGGTTCATGGTTGAACGTACTGTGTACTTCGTACGAGTACAATTGGCTACATGTGGAAAGCCGCATGAGGTTGCATCCCACATACAGCATACCGCGTTCCGATCTCGGTCTAGGACTACCCACATCCAAGATTTGGTATTGGTATTGCATTCGACGTATCGTGAGATTGAACTTGAAGCTGATAATACTGGTGCTCGCCATGAAGCCTTTGTCAACTAATGAAATCAGACAATGTTCCATTTGTGAGCTTTCCAGGGGCGGCAAGTCAGGCAAATAAAAATCGGCTTTAAAGCCACCGGTTCCGGCAAAAACGTTTCCATTTCACTTATATTAGACTAGTTGCCTTGTCTCGCCTGCCGAGGATAGCACCGTTAGATGCAATGTTTCCAGCCCAGCTTCTGCTGAGGTTAACATTTCAGGTGTTTTGATAAGAATCACTGGAATTATCTGTGTTCTATGATGTGCCCTTAAGTCTTGGTCCTAGAAAGCGTTGTGCAAGCTGCTTTGTGCTGAAGCGACGAGTAAAATTTTCTCTTGAACGCTCCTTGAACCTCTTTCAAGTCTTCAGCTTACACTACAAGAATTGAACGTTTAAGCCTATGTATCATACCAGTGGCATACCCGGACTCTCCCACAAATGCTTGTTCACTGTCCATCTAAGCCTCCATACTCCTTTCCGAGAGTGTTGAGTACTGTGGTAGGCGCTTTGTTAAATTAATCAGGTACGTGGCGCCTGAGACAGCAGTTCCGAGCCGAAGGTAGCTAACCAGTTGGGCGGATAGATACCTGCCTCACAAGACCACCAATCTCTGTTCGCGGCGGTTCACCTTTTCACCATGCTTTAGGTGTCCACAAAGTTTCGCCCCGGCTCGAAAGGCAGTTTTAATAGTCTTGTACATTCTCTCCCAACGCCTTCCTGTATCATACAAACCTACTATACAGATCTCCAAACCCCCTCTATTTCTTTCCCTTGCCCTTGCCCTTCTTCTTATCCCTATCCCCTCCCACAGCCCTAGCACCCATTTTCTGTCTCTGGTACGCAACAACAATATTCTGTACACTGCCCATATCATGCTTTGGCTTGCGCATGTACGTAAGTCTCGCCCTCCTAGCCCTCTTCTCCTTCCTCTGCACAACCTCCACACCCTCCACATTTGGGGAGTAGATCTTGAACCACATCTCCACGCCGACTCTGGTCAACTCGTTGCGGAGCAAAATGCCGCTGTCGACGCCGCGACGACGGATGTTGATGCAGACGCCTGCGAATGGGTCGCCGTTCTTCTGGCGGACTAAGAGGATGTCGCCGACTTTGGCGCCTTCAGGGTTGGTCTTGGAGAAGAGGTGCGTGCGTGCGCCTGTTGGGTCAAGGAGCTTCATGTGTTGTTCATCCAGTGTGGTTACTGGTGCCTTGTAGACGTTGGCTTGGGTTGGTGGTGGTGGGAATGCCTTAAGCTTGCGGTTGACTAGAGAGACGGTAAGCTTGTATCGCAATGTATTCTCAAGTTTTTTCCCATCATTTGACAGCATGGAAAGACTAACCATGTGGTCCCTCGCTCTTCACTGGAATAGGCGCGTAGGGATTTGCGATAGCCGGTCCACGATGGTAAGTTGTCAAGGATCTAACGGCAGCGGCCTCCCTTCTGCTCTGGCGAAACGCCGACTTCAAACAGCTCAACGGCCTCATGGCCGGGTTTAATAAAGAGGCCATAATGTTGTGTGGACGTATCGTCGTCGTTGCGCCTAATCCGTACGTTGTGCTGCCGCGGCCGTTATCCAAAGTTTTGACGTTGACCACCGCCCGAATAAGCGGGTTCTGCCGCCGCAACCTCACCGCTTTCCACAACTTTGGCTGCAAACCTTCAAGGTCACCACGCCAAAAATTCCACGGGGATTAATAGCAATTATGTCGGGCAGAAGTTTTAACAGGGTGTTTACCCAGGTCGAAAGGTCGAGCCGCCAAACTATTGGCGCTACGCCTGTGCAGAGGAGATTATTTACCTCTTCCTCGAGCCAGCAGAAGAGTATGTTATCCATTGCGCATTCGAGAAGTAATGGATGTATACTAATAGAAACAGATGGTGTGCCAAAATTCGAGCCAACCTCCTCCTCCGAGCTCGATGCTGTTCTCTCCAACTTCCGCAACAACATCTTCCTCCCAGCCCACCTCTCCAAGCAGGACGCCGAGCTCGTCTACGCAAAGAAGCACCAGCGCGAGATCGAGACCACGCCACATATTGTCGATATCGCCGGCGAGCAGTTTAGATTGCAGCACATTGATAGGACGAAAGATTTGGAGAACCAGCACAAGGGATTAAACAAGATCTTGAAGAACATGCAGAAAAGCGATTGGAACATTTTCCCAGGGCTCTTGGAGGGATTACACTCAGCGGATCGCAACGTCCCAGATGCTTTCCTCGAGAAGGCGATTAGGATGGCTGCTCGCGCTGGCCGTCTGGATGTCATTGTTGAGTCGGTGAGACGGGTGGCGCGCACAAACTTTGCGCTGAACTCGAGGTCAAGAGCTGCGCACTTGATGTGGTGGATTCAGTACCAGGCTTTGGAGGATGGATTTTCCGCCAACAAGACCGCACATGTTTTTCGCCAAGCTGAGCAGATCGCTGCGCTCCTCGAAGATGAGAAGCATGCTGGTGCAAAGCTCCATGCTTCGGACCCAAGGACCGCTCCAGAGGTTACTGGTATCCTCCTCGAGCTGGCCGCGGCCAACGCCAAGGCACAGAACAACAAGGACGCTGATGGCGAGGTCGAGAAATACGCAAACCGCTTTATCGCTACCATTCAGAAGAAGGAGTTGGAGGGCTTCTTGGCCGCGACCAAGACTGAGTTCAGCATTAGCAACAGTGCGCTGATCACCGTTGCGCCAATACGATATGGTGTTAAGGTTGCGATTCAGGTTTTGGAAGAGAAGAAGACTGCGGGTGAGACGGTGGAGCAGTTGAAGGCTATTCTCGAGGGGCTGGATGCCCAGGCTAAGCAATATGTTGAGGTTGCGAGGAGCAAGAAGACCGAGAACCCACCGCTTGGGTTGTGGTGTTATGAGAAGACTGAGGAGCTTTTGGCTTGAGCGTGCATGGGACGATATCATCACATACAGAGTAGATGTACAATAAATGTACTACCACGATCGTTTTCGCATTCGTGACGTTTCTGTATCTGCTATGCCCTCTGACTGGTAATGCTGAGGTATGTCGCCGAGGGCATCAGCTAGAAAGTTTAAATTTTGGTGGCTTCCTAACGCTTCATCAACAGAGCGTTAAAACATATCTCACGATACCGATACTACCATCCCTATTCAGCATTTGGCGGGAGACCTTAACTTCTGAAAGTCGACACCAGCCACACCCGTCACCGGCCGCCACAGCACCCCTTGTCGCCGACGTCGCCGAAACCCGCGCTGCCGCCCTGATCTTGCCGGGTTACCGAATGCGCCATCACATAACGACGCGCCGAAATCTGTAACCACCTTCGTTCTCAATAAACCGATTAAAGAGCGCAACCTATATACCACCATTATACAGATTGTAAGCATGTCAGTATTCAGAGCTGGCGCACGTCGTTTTACGACCAGTGCAAGACAATTAGCGCAAACCGCAGCACAAATGGAAGCTGGAAACGCTTACGGAATGCGCGTCTCAGCGACGCAGGGTGTTGCTAAAGGATTGGTCGCCGGTATGTCCCCCCCCCCCTTCCCCCC